>JAAAKQ030332708.1:0-26383 GCA_010016005.3 Zanna intricata
CAAATCCGTATAAAAATTTTTATCTTTACTAGGACTTGAACCTTAGAACTCTCGACTTCGAAATCAGCTGATTTGCATGATTTTGATAATTCATGTACTGAGCTTAATATAAAATGAGATTATATAAGCAAACTTTTAAGAAAATTGACCTCAAAAATGTATTTACCCTAAAACTTGGAGATATGACACCAAAATTTTACCAATAAATTGCCTCATATAAAAGAGTCCCTGTAAAAAGTTTCATCAAAATCGATTAATTCAGTAAAATACATTAAACTTCAAATATGCTAACACATGTACCCGTTACATTTTTTTTTTTATTTCTTACGGTCCCTAGATTATGAAATGTAGAGAAATGAAAAACAAAGAACATAATTCTTTTTGTTTGACTAATTACTATATACACTCATTGCAGCGCAGCTTTAGAGGAACGTCAGGAAAATAAAAATATAAATGTAGAAAAAAAATGGAAAAGGCTGGAAATGGAGGAAATCTAAAATTTAAAAACCATCAATTAAAAGAATCAATGATAAAGGAATGAAAAACTGACAGCTATAATTGAGGGATATCTTAATATGAGAAGATTTTTTTTTTAATTGAAGCAAATAACTCGCAATAAAACTTATTTCTGATACGATAATTTTGATAGGGTAAAAAAATTAATGTATACAAACAGAAATGAGAGCTGTTGAGGATAAGGAGAGAAGAAAAGATGCTGATAAAAATAATTACATTTATTTTATAACATATTACTTAGTAATTGTCTCCAGAGGTGCTCATCATATAGCAAAATGCTGAAGGTATAAAATAAAGAGGAAGATTTTAAATTTAACAGATATCAAGGCAGAACAAATTATAGAGGTATATAGAAAGATTTTCAAAAATTAAAAAATGGGAAATCCTTCTGATATTTATCAAAAAAAAAAGATTCATAGAAGAGGAATTAAGTGTGAAAAATTGAGTAAAAAAAAACTATAAAATAAATATGATGACTATTAAATATGATGAATATTATTTTATACACTGTAAAGTAAAATAATATGATGAACACAGGATAATCAGGGTTAAGGATAGATTTACTTCTAAAACGTTACCGTGAAAGAACAACAGATAAGGATGTAAGAATTTTATTATCCTTCTGTTGATTTAGTTAAGAAAATGTTTAATTATTTGATATAGTAAAGAATGCATCATATCATAACAAATAACCCTACATGTATTTATGTTTTATATTATTTTTCTGAACTTATGAACCTTTTTTGTGGCTCTAAGACTTATAAGGCGCCCGAGTACAAGGAAAGTAATAAAAGCTATCACGTAGTGAATTGACATATGCTATACCGGTTACCATTGTATTGAAGATTACAAATAGATAACATGAGAAAATTTGGTTCATCCATTCTTGAATTAATTGTATGTGTTTTAGATTAGAATGATTTGATAACTTTTTCAAAAGGAAACTATTTTATTTTAAAATAAAATAACGATGAGACAGTCTTCTTGTGCAAGACTGCGCAAGAGTTTTTTTAATGTTTGGATAAGAATTTATATTTTATATTGTACAAGTTATAAATATTGTATGTTTAAAAATTATATTTTTTATAGAACAGTAAACCTAAAATATTTTAAATATTAATAAATATTTAAAATAAGTAAATATTAAATATTTTAATGTAGGATGTATGACTAAATTAACTCAAACGAAATAAAATAGATATAAATTTTGTAATAAGAAATACAATATTTAAACTAATTTGAATGAGAATATTAGATACTACTAATACAGAAATTCGGGAGCAGATTTTCTTTTTGTGTGTTATTTCTAGATAAATTTTAAATGTTGTTTTTTTTTTTAAGAACACATACAAATTTTTTTGACGGAGAAAGTAATAATATCATTTTATTATTGTTATTATTATTATTATTAATATAATATTTGTGAAACATGGGAGTAGAAAATAGAATAATCTCTGAGAGAGAAAAAGAATGATTACAGTTGAAATAATAAAACAATTTTAGTAGATGTATTTTGAAGAATAGAACATTCTCTAATTTAAAATATTTTATATTTGATTTTTTTTATAGTACAGTTTTTCATTCTTCTATTTTTTTCAGTTTTTCATAGTGAAAAAATAGAATTTTAACCAGAGCAAATACAAAAATAAATTATGAATAAATAAATAAATAAGCTTATAATAAAAAACCTTCTAGAGTAGTCAAAGTAAAGATAAAAATTAAGCCAATCTATTTTACTTTAAACGGATAAGTATCGTTAATTTTAACTTTGGAGAAAAACAAACAAGTTAGTTCGGATTATCTTCTTTTAAAATTTATAGGGATTAAAATTTAAAAAGGATTTAAAAAAAGATAAAGTATTTTGTGACTCAGATAAAAAATTCAATAAATATTAAAAAAGTTTAATTCTCTTTATTATTGGAGAAAAGAAGCCTAATTAAAATTTTAAAGTATTTTAATACATTTATTTGTCAGATAAGATAATAAAACAATTTCATATTTATTTCAAAATGCTTAACATTTCCTATTGATATATCTTATTTATTACACACACACACACACACACACACAACGTTTTAATCTATAGAAATAATGAAATAAGAAAATTAATAGAAATAACATAAAATTTAATTTCATTATAGAAAAAAATTTGATTTAACATTGTAATAAAATTTAAAAAGTAACATTGTAATACAAACGAAATATAAATTTTACTAACCAGGCATATACAGAAACAAATAAATTATAAATAAAATTTTAGTATCTACCGTAATTAAGAATATAAAATATTTATGACGCTAATAACACAAATATGATGTTCATTTGTTATTCTTCAATACTTTGTTTATTTATACATAATTTAATTGAAAAGAATTAATCGAAAAGAGTTTTTTTAAATCCAATACTAAACTAATAAAATATTATAAAACAGTTTTTCTGGAGGTTTAATTATTTTATTTAAAATACATGTACTATTACAAATTTTAAAGTAAAATTAATTTTTTTTTAAAAATAAAATCTTCAATAGTACGATACATGATAGAAGAAGACATTTTGATTTCCAGCATCCTGCCTGAAGTATTTACAAAACATGATTCTATGTTTCCCTAAATAAAAAATATGAAACTATACTTTGATCTTTAACACAGAATGTCGAAAAAGTTACTGTTCATGAATTTACCAAATACAAATTAATTTAACATTTGCAGATATTTTCAACAAAGTTGGTTAAGTGAATTTCTTGGCAATATTATTACTTTTTAACACCGCCGGGGCAACTGTACCCACCGTTAGGCATAACTCAGTCGCCACGGAGTGTCGTGGCAGCAGCCTTACCCTGCCCCCTCCCTGTCTTGGGATCCCTTAAGAACCCCCCCATCGGTGTCTCACCTGATTCTTCAAGGCACCCGATTCTCCGCTTGTGGAGAACCGAAATGTCCCTCCTTAGAGGAGCTACCCATCCCGTCCCTAACACCTATCCCTACCGAGAGTCGGATGCGCGTTTGGCAATATTACATTTAAATCAATTTTATTTTACTCCACAATCTGCTAAATACATATGTATTATTCGATATATATATATATATATATTTATGTATACATTCTTTTTGTATATATAAGGGATAATAAAAAATAAAATATTTCAAATTAATTAACGATTATAGAAGTCAAAAATTGTTCAAAATATCATTAAACGTATCTAAACTAAATGAACACGTGAACCACCTAGTAGTGAATCTGTTGACATCAGTAGAGTATCAGATGTCTAAAGAAGTGACACGCGTTGGACCTGGATTACATTGGGTAGCGATGGATTTTACATTTCACGACTGAAGTATCAATTATTATTGACAATCTCGTAACATTGGATTTAAATACTAATATTTTTTTATTATTTTTATATATCTGTTACGAGAGAGAATTCCCCGCCGGCCGATTAGAATTATTTAAAAATTTTATTGATATACTGAAGACTATTGCGATGTGGTCAATCACGATCTCGGCTGATATTATTAAGTTATGAATCGTTCTACAAAAGTATAATAAAGTTTATAATAAAGGAAAGTGAATCGTTCTGTTGTTTGTGTTGAATTTACTTCTTTGTTGAACTTCTTTAATAATTTGTTCCTATCGTAAACTGTTATTTTTATTTTCTTTAGTTATGACTATTTTTATTTGTTTTGTTATTTCGCTTGTGTTAGTAAATACTCGTTACGAAGAAAAATAATTAAACTATTGGTGTTAGTATTTTATGAAAAGAATCTTTGGGTACTCTTCAATCGAGACATTGTTTGTTAATACATTAAATGAATGTAACAGTAAAAAAAAAAAAATCTATAAAAGATTTACCATGATTAGCATTTTAACTAAAACGAATAAACTTTGTAATAAATTTCATTCAAGAGATAAATTTTTATTTACTATTACAATTAATTTCTGTTGCATTGTTACAATACAGTGATGATTTCATAAATATTACCAATTTTATCGGTTTATCTAGCTATAAGTTTAATTTCAAACCCGAAATTAATCTTACCAATTGTAAGTTTAATGCAAAAGAGTAATAAAATTGATCTTTGAAAGTAGGAGAAAGCTTAAAAGCTTGTCCTATTATTAATACTTTTAAAACTGGGAACCACGGAGTATAACTGCTCCGAGTACCATACATAATCTTACACAATTCCAATACTGTAAGATTATGTATGAGTTTTAAAAATCCATACATAATCTTATCCAATCTTGATGAAGCACTTGGGGTTATATAAGCAAAGTTTCCAGAAAATTGACCTCAAAAATGTACCCTATATATCTGGAGATATAACACTAAAGTTTTACCAATAAATTCCCCCAAATACACGAGTCTCTGTGAAAAATTTCATCAAAATCGATTGAATAAAAGTTATTAAACTTCAAACATGCTAACACACGTATCCGCCACTTCAATCTGAACGAAAACTTTATTCTGAACGAAACCATCATTTAAAGAAACCTTGGTTATGAGAATTAATGACAGGTTTCTGTTTAAATGAACAGTCTGCTTACTTTTTAAAACTATTACCTGTGTCATTCATTTACAAAAAAAATTACAGATAATTATATTTTGGTACATTATTTTTACCCATTACAAAGTTATAAAATTGTATTGTTATTGTTAAATCTCAATCAGATATATAAATCTATAGATATAAGTAACATCTTTAATTCTTTAATAATAAAATTGTATAAGGTGTAATATTGCAGCAATTCTTTTATATGAAATATTTAACATTAAAAAAAAAAAATTCTCATTTCAACATAATTTGCTCTATTATTTACGAACGACCTTTAAATTTTATATTCCTAGAATTATAATTAAAAATTAATTTTTTTTTCGATAAAACATGCCACCATTCCTTATATGTAGTCTAAAAGGTAACAACTTATCTTTAAAAAAGAATAATGCGAATAAGCTACTAGAATAAAAATATTAAATATGTAAATAGGAAACTTTTTTTTTCGATGGTGAAGGAATGCCATTTACGCACGCCAACCACGGGGTCATCGTAGACCTGGGGTGTTTCGAGCTCGGACCCAGGCCGCTCTCTGACCTGGGCTAGCAAACAGGCTAACAGGCTCTGCCTAGGTGTGTTGTTAGGCATAATATAACCTGCCCCATATCGACTAAACCTTCCTCACCGCTCTTATCCGCCCTGAGACCGGAACCGCAATTAAGCATAACTCAGTCTCGGGGGAATTGCTCTAGCTCTTCTCTTGAGCTTCCTTTCTTCTCGTTCTGCTCCTGAAACAAATAAAAAAAACAACAAAAGTCCCAATCACTCATTCAATCATTCTCTCATCGATCCTCTCCTCTCACCCACCATTTTTTTTTCTCTTTTCTTTTTAACACCTGTAACATCAAGAAAAACATCCAACTACTTACCCATCCATACTGTCATCTACACACACACACCCGCACTTATATTATAGGAAACATGTTAAAGAAAATCTCATAATTAAATAAAAAGAGCGTTTGACAATACACGTAGAACACAGAAAGCAAAATCTTAATGATTTTATAAGTTTTACTGTATTGCATTTGACTCATATCGCGAGTATTTCAAGAACTTAAAACTGTATTATCCTGGATTCAGCTTTTTCCCGCAGTTAATAACTGTAAATCTAATTACAGCAAGATATTTAATATGAATATACAGTACTAACAGAAAAATAACATAAAATTATAAAAATCCATGGCCATGGAACAATATCAGCCACATAAAAATACATTCAAATTAAAACAATACAAATATTAAAAAAAGTAGTAATAATAATTATTATTATGATACAATAATAATGCAATAAAAGAAAAAAAAAACATTAACCAGTAAATAAGACTAATGTGCATATATACATACTCGTATGTATATATATATAAATACATTAATGTATCCGGCATTAATACAGCATTAATGTTTAAAAATAGTAATACAATTATACCACTGGAATGAAGCTTAGAAAATTGCAAGGTTATTATTGGCCAAGTGCCACCATTTTATTAACTGTAAATATTTAACCGTATTTAATTGTTATTATAACATAGATTACTAACTTTTAAGGCCAACTTCATTTTAATATTACGCAAAATAATTGTTGTGTTCCTTTAAAATTCAATTAGTCTACTTTTCCTAATTAAAAATATACATCACGATATAATACTAAATGAAGAATGTTTGTTATGTAGATGCATAAACGAATAGTTTGCATATATATATATATATATATAAAATGAAAAATACTACAACTAATCTTAATTATTAAAGTAAACTGAAAAGTTAAAAAAAAAATATGAGAATTAAGATAGGTTTGTGTACAGTGGAAAATTGTTCTTGTACGATAATATATGTTTAGAATAAATATATGGAATCCATAATTCTGTAAAACATAATAAAATTTATTTCTCTAATCCTAGATAAATCTTAATGATTTCTAACTGTAGATATATGAAAGTGTAAATTAAGTTTTATGCAAAACAAATCAAATGAACATTTGTTATTCGCATTACAATAACTAATTATTCGTAATAAAAATTACGTAATTTTTCGTAATTCGTAATAACAATTACGAATTATATTAAACAAATTATTTATTATTTACTTTCCAATGCTTTGGATACTTTCAAAAAATATTTTTGGACCAATTATATATCATTTATTAGCAGTTGAGTAACTGGTAACTGTACTGTTGAGAGATTGAAAATAAGTTCCGAAACATCTGTCTTTTTTGAGATAAAAGAGTTAGAAATCAAAAAAAATAAATTAATATGTGATGAAATAAATGTACTAACGGAAATTGCTGGAAAAATCGTTTACTGATTTTGTTTTCGGTCAAGATTTTCTCCGTATATCTTGATTCTATTGAAAGTTCTACAGAGAAAGAAATGTATATATTGCGATCCTTACAGATGTTCCTCATTGTTATCGTGTAGGATAGCATCACGTAATGTTATACCCAATGAAACTGCATTCAATTTAACAACATTCAGTTAAGATATTAATGAAACTTAATTTATAAAACTTGTATTAATTTACAAATTTATTTATTTATATAATTATCTTTTATGAAATTTATTATGAAATTCTAATTTTGGTATTATATCATATTCTATTTCTGTAAAAAAAAATTTTTAATTTTTATCTAGTTTTTGTTATGACTAAAAATTTAAAATAAGCAATGAAATAAAATAAAATTTTGGATGAGATATTTTATGCATCGAATTACTACGAGTACTATCTCTACATCAGATAAACAGTAACGTTTGTCATTTCATGGTATAATATCCTCATTAAAAGCGTATTGCGTTCTTTGTGCGGAAAAATATTTATTGCATTAATGTAACACTCTACATAGTGAGACTAAAATTGCGGATTGGAGTATTACGCTACATTTTCTAGAGAAAAAAGTCAGTTAAAAATAATAACTGGGATCGAACACATGCTTCAAAGAATTTCTGAATGTTGGGCTTACTATAGTTAATACGCTACACATCATTCATCTCTATCCTCTGATGTAATACTTAACTGTGGTTCGGATGTTAAAAAAAAAAAAATATATATATATGTATAAAAATCGATGACATGTTTACGACAGCAGTCAGGTAGTACTAGAGAAGTCTCATCTGTATATTGTAGAACCTCATCAATTTATATAGTTATCAAACAGTAGTCGAACTAGATATCGTTCACCTAAATAATGTGGCTATCGATGAATAAAATGTTCTGATCTTAAGTGTTGTATTCAGTATACAAGAGTAATTATTACTGTTTATTACATTATTACTATTTACATCTAAAATCAATCAATGACACAGCGAAATACTCCGTATTTTGTAAATGCAACTTACAACTGGCAATGACCTAATTAGTTATTGTTAATTAATCGGTTATCTAGCATTATTCCTCCCTTCTTCCACCAGGGTCACCTAACAGCACAGAACTGGAGGAGATTGTTTCTAAGAATTATACACATTATAGATTACCTAACTTTCAACATATGTAAATGTACGAAAAACAAGAGACCAAAATTATCAGTATGTACATAAAGCCGTATTCAATATAATAGAGTAAATCACCATCACGTCCTTGAATCGTTTCTTATCTGATTATTAAATACAATTTTAATCATATACTACCAGTAGGTTATAAAAGAACACGACAATTAATTTTCTTTCATCAAGATAATGAAATCTAACTGAATCTTTCCTTTAACACGTTTACAGTCGCTTTTTTTCCATTGCTACATCTGAACACCACAAAACGCCATTATTCACGTCAATTAAAAACTTCAAATTATAAAAATGTTTCACGTTTTTATATAGAAATATGCCTCCCTTTTTTGTGCTTCTTGTGACTCAGTTGAATTATATATTCAGTTGACATGATTTGGATCATATGATCTAGAATTAAAATATTAGAATTATGAATCTTATAGGTTATTTACTCTAAAGTGATTAAAATCAATGCATAAAGTTTACTGCACAATTATACTTTATAGATATTACGGTAACAGCCAAGGGGAAATAAATAAAATGAGATAGAAACACGGAAGCAAAAGGAAAATGAAGACAGCCGTTCTACAGACATCTGACAGGAACGAATCCAAAGAGACTTAAGAAGAGAATTTTTGACAACTGCAGTGTCAAAAATTCAATTTGACTTACTGGAACGTTAAATGGTTCCAGTAAGTTAAAGAGGACCTACGGGTAGCAAACATAAACGTGACAGATTTAAAAGGCAGAAGAGGGATTAGGAAAGAATCTTAGCATTCAAAGGGAACCATAAGAAGAAGATATAATGCGCTAACCCATAATGGTCGGAAGAAAGAAGGAAGCGGCACACTGAAATAATAAAGGAATATTGAAAAGCTAAGAAATTACGCCATTAGTTTTTCAATTTTTAGAGAAGGGAAAAATTTAGGGGGTAATTTTTTTTATAGCTTGTTGGTATGTAATGAGCTTAACAAAAAGTGCTAAATATAAAGAGTTACAAAGTAGTAATGATAAATATAAAGAAAGAGCTAAATGTAAATTTTTTCAACATTTTGGAAAAATTTATCCCCCTGGAGATATTGATCACAAACTTTTATCAATAAATTGCCTCATATACACGAATCTGTAGAATATTTCATCAATATCGGTTTACCCAGTGAAAAGTTATTAAGCTTCAAACACGCCAACGAACATATATGCATATCTACGTACAAACATTTCCCTCCCTATTTTGTTTTTGGAGTCCCTAGGTCAGAAAATGTCGATAAATTAAAAAAAAAACTCATATCCGACTTTTTGACTGATTACCATACTTTTTTTCTTATATATTTGTAGAGCTATGATGGTAGGTAAATAAAATAAATGGATTTATTAACTTTGTCTTACTCATTTCTTATCAAAACATTTAATTTCCATATTCTCATAATTTTTAAGAGTAAATATTTCTAAATAACAGTTTTTAAATGTAAAATTATATATGACTATTATTTTATGATTTACTCTAAACTGGAATACTTATTATACAATATAATTTGTGTAAAATTTATTAAATTACTACATTTTTACAATTTAATATAATTATTGGAAAAATAAATTTAAATTTCGAAAAGTGGTTTGTTGGCTGCTTTTCCTAAATAAACATTAGCCAATTTCCTGTCACACTAAAACAATGAGTTTAATTTCAACTAACGCGTTGCAATATAAGAAGTGCAAAGTAGAGAGCATGTTTAATTTTAAAAATAATAATTACATACATAAATGATTACACTGATATAAAAATAGAAAAACAAGGTAATTACATTTACCATTTTTTATCCGATCTTTTAAGTAAATAAGGATTATAGATAATATTTAAAGAATTGTTTTTTTTAGAAGCTAATTTATATACTTGTATTTACTTAAAAATTTACAAAAAAAAAATACTTGAAATCTAATTCATATAAAAAAACACAAAAAAAAAACAGTAATTTAATTTATATTTATTTATCATTTATTTAAATCTAAGTCTTTTCCATTTAAGTATATAAGATACCTTCTGTAGTAATAAAAAATGACGTGTTATTAATATAAAGTTTCTTTTTATTAATTTATTTTAATGAGTAAAAGTGCATTAAACATACGTAAAATATTTATGTCAACATACTTTAATAAGATACCGATTTAATTTATAATTAAAATGCATTTTAATCATAATTTTTTTCATATGTGTATTATCATAGATTCATTTCCATTAATTACCCAGCAAAGGTAGATAAGTCTGCTTGTAGTAAACGGCAAAAAAAACCACACACACACACACACAGAGAGAGCAGTATATGAAAAATCACGAGGTTATGTATATTTAATAAAAATATAAAGGTTTCATTTAATGAGATATTTCATTTTAACAAGAGCCAATCACAAGGAGTCGCCAATCCCCTAGTGGAATGGTAGCGCTCAGTCTTTCATTCGGAAGGTCCTAGACGTTAGTAACAAAGAAGTGTTAATTAGGTTCTCCTATTATAGTTGTATATCTTTTAAAAGTAATCATGTATTGAGACTATAGGATGATCATTATGTGAAAATCCAGAATTAGGAATCGTATTATAAATAATATTTTTTATTTTTTAAGAAGTTTATTTTTTGATCATTCAGTTATTCAAAAGTAATCTGTATAATCTATTGTGTAATCCAAAGTTATGGATCAGTTATCAGCTAATCTTGATGACAAAAGTGAATTAGCGACTAGTAGTAACAGTATTCATATCATAGAATGCAAGGGGATTCATTGGATATGATGAAAATTGAAGATAATTTTGAGAGAAAGTTACAGATAATGTTATCAGTAGTTTAAGTGATATTTACGGGAGTGAAACTGATAATGATATCAGAATCTCAAATGCTGTTCTGCCGTGGCATACTGTGCCAGCTTTGTATAAATCAAAAGTGTCATGCGATACTAACTAATGATTTACCACTAAAAAATCCAATCTGAAGATATTACATTGGAGAAAACTAACGACGAAATAATTCAGAAAAAGACTGATAAGTCTCCACCTGTTGTTCTATGCGGAATTAACAACGGACTAAAATTATACGAGTTAACTGAAACTGTTGAAGCCAGAAGTTACTACTGTACGAGTTATTAGGAACAAAGAATTAAGGATAATTTTGTAGGATGTAGAAGTTTACAAATCATTATTGATAATATCCGGGAGCATAACCTTAAAAGCCATACGTTTATAAGGAAGGATGAGAAGACTTTTCGCGTGGTAAATATATACATTTTTCAACTCCAATTATAACAATCAAACAGGATATTCATTGTCACAAAATCTGGAGTATTATTAATTCCTGCCATCAGTGACAAGAAAACCGTTTCCAACGTTCTTTTTTAACTTGGAGTCCTGGAAGAATAACAAGGGTGTACACAATTTTACGTATATAATCAACTGATGTGTTAATTTCAAAAGGCTTTGGGATCTTCTGAAAACATACAGTGTCACTATGATAGTGTACGACTCTGTATGCGGCCATAAAAAAATGTAATACGACTGTAGACATCTTCTGAGTGCTAAAAAACATAGGAGTGCATCCGCAACTTGTGTCATACGTCACTCGGACAGACCTGCAACTTATAAAAGGATGTAAAGTTAAATAACAAAATCTCATGGAAACAAAAGGAAAATATGAATTATGTTGAGAAAAATATTTCTTCTCACTAGTCAAATTAAACAGAATATTAAATAATGCATTCATCATAAATGTCAATAAATGAGATAAATTATAAATTAAAAAAAATGTATAAGTTGAAAAATCGATATATTTAAGGACAATATAAATGTGTGAAACGGATGTTAAAGTAAATACTTTAAATGTAAAAATTGAAATATTATGAAGTAATTCACAATTTAGAAACCGATATTAAAAGTTATTTTGAATATTATGAACTGAACAGTAAAAAATGTATTGAACGGAGAACAAATAAATCGTGTCATTTGGTTATTTTGTGTTTTTTTTTTTTGTTTTTACATTAGTATTATTTAAAAATGATCTAACGGAATTTTACTGTTTACGCAAAAGAGAACATTTTTTTTTACATTTTAAACAGATTGGTGGGAAGATTTTTCAAATGTTTCGGTAACTAATTAAAAAAAGATAACTTAAGATAAGATAACTGGTAAGAGAAGCATAATACGGCTGAAATCTGTTGGTAATTAAGAGTATGAAAGTCATTTAGGGACATTAAATAATATAGATTTATTGAAAAGGAATCAAGTTAAAAAAATGTATAAAAAGTAACGGTTTGGGTATTTTAGAATTTTTTTGTTTAAATTTTTTGTAAAAAAAAAGTTCATAACTGTTCAAACGTGAATATTATTAAAATGATAAAAACACAACCAAAATCCTTTAAAAAAGAAAAAAATATATTTTATCATTATTATAGAAAAACTTTTTCTATTGTTACTAAAAAATGGTGCCTTCAATTATAAACGTTTTGTTTGAGAAATTACATTTAGGCTTTTTCATTTTTTCTTTTTTCATAAAAATTGATCTAAAAAGAGAATTAACTGAAAAAAATTATTCTTAATAAAACATAATATAAATTTTATAAAAATTATACGAATCTGATAATTTGAACTTTAAAATTTTGCACATCAGTGGTTAATAACTACTATTATGTAAGAGTAGTAACTTTCCTATTCCCCCCAAATTAAATTTGTTGTTTAAACTGTGCAGTAATAGAGCAGTTTTTTTCAAAGAAATGTTTAAGAGAAATATATATATAACTGAATCTTTTATAACTCAGTTATTCTATAGTCTTAAAAAATATTAGAAATGATATAATGCAATGTAACAAATCAATGTATCCGTTTCCGTTCTTAATATTATTTTATAAATGATCTTCTGTGATTTATGGGAATTAACCTGATGAAATAAATCAACAGTTAAAAGACATTAGAATACATTACTGTAAAGAAAATAAATTAAAAAAATTAGTGTTATAATTATAGTATTTAAATTACCACAGTAATTTTATTGAATTATAAAGAAAATTTTTGTAAGAACTTAGAAAATTTTTTTAATTTTTTCAATCAAAAACCTGAAACCTGAAGTAAAAAAAAAAATTTAAGAGAGGTAGATGTTTATAAGATAAGTTACAACGTAAAGATTTCTTATTGTATTATTTTCATTCTATCTTTTTAGAAAGATTTATACATTTATATTATTAAAAGAAATTTCGGTTTCATTAATACTATTTTAAGGAAAAATAATCACTTTATCTTTAAATAAAATTGTTCAGTAAGTAAAAAAAAAATAATATCTAGGATTAATAGTTTTTTTAAACAAAATATTTTTTTAACAAGATAATGCGTTTAAAAAAAGTTATTCTTAAATTAACATAAAGCCCCCATTCAATCAATCATGTGAACCATTATCTTTGACCTACTTCGCCGCACTTTAAAATAAAAAATCTTTTTTCTTCTAAACTGAGAAATTTCCGTTAATATAAGCAGTAACCTAATACTTTGTGACATAACCATAAAAAAAAAACCACTAAAACGGTTATGTTTGTGTGAATAAAAAATCTTTGCAAATAAAACTTTAAAGTCAATAGTTAAAGATTTAGAAAAACACAACTACAAATTTTTTCTCATTTCGTTGCATTAGAATTTTAGATGTATTTGTTTTACAAATTTGAACTGTTTTTAACATGCAATAAGAACTGTTTAATGTTTATATCTTATATCCATAAAGCTACATGACAATTTAAAAAAAAATCTGATTAAGTTAATAAAATATAAAAGCTGTGTATCTTTCTTTATCTGTTTAGTCTCCGGAACTACCGTAAGGTATTACCTCAGAGGATGAATGAAGATGATGTGTATGAATCCGAATGAAGTGTAGTCTTGTACAATCTCAGGTCGACCATTCCTGAGAAGTGTGGTTAATTGAAACCCAATCACAAAAGAACACCGGTATTCACGATCTAGTATTCAAAAGCTGTATATCTAAACAGATTGAATATCTGCATTGGAAAGTATTTAAGAATGAGACAAACACTACTGTCCGTTTATTACAACTGTAGTGTTATACTTCGGCCGTTTATTATTGGCAACTGGACATAACTATACAAATCGTAAAATTACCCCCTACAAAACGACAAAAACGCATGCGTTTTCACCAAGGACAAAAACTCAGTCGACTATAGAGATGGTACAGTCGTATTCACAATTATTGATAAGAGCTTCTCCAGTTGCATGATTTTTTTGGGAGCATATTTATAATTTGATATAAATATAATATATTTATGGTATAAAATACACATTTACTCGGTAATTCGCGTCTCAGTTCTTTTCTGACTATACACACACTGATATTGACACCACGAACCCACTTACGGAATGAAATGGACACGCACTACTATTGCTAACCTCTACTGAACGCCTTGAAACAAACTTTTTTTTTTTTTTTAACCTCCGGAACTACAGTTAAGTATATCCTCAGAGGATGAGATGAATGAATTGTAGCGTGTGTGGCCGGGATTCGAACCCGGGATCTCCGGATGAAAGGCCGAGTCGCTACCACTCCGCCACGGAGGCCGGCGCCTTAAAACAAACCATCCATAGCCACGTGCCGGGTGTTAGTCTAAAACTGAGTTGCCAAAGACGAACAGTTAAAGTATATTCTGTTAGAAAAAAAATTTTCATATATTTCTATTTAACGACATGAAACAGGTAATAACCAATATCATTGAATGCAATATACATATACTCTTTTGATATAACTATAAACGTTACTGTATAAAATGATAAGACTATGAGGAGAGTAACTAGGTATTATTCAGTTGATTATTGAATCACGTAGAAGTACACTGTAATCCAATAAACAGTCAATACATTGTAAACTTAGATTTTATATCTAAGTTTGGCTCCAGGTATATTAGGAGCCAATATAAGGTATATTCTTCTTGGTTATAAACGCAGCATCAACTCGTCTAATGATCCAGCCTTTTTTGTAAACCCCATCTGTAAGGAAATTATCAATTAAAATTAAATGGGTTTTCGATCTGTAATAAAATAGCGGAATAAAATTAAAAAAAAAATATTTAACCATAATTTGCCCTTCATGGTGCGAGTGGTAGCTTGGTGTCAGCCTTTCATCCGAATCCCGAGTTTAAATCCCGGTGAGGCATGGGATTTTTACACATGCTAAAAATTATTCATCTCAATGCTGAGGAAATACCTAAAGTAGTTAGGAAGATAAAAAAAAGTTCAACCTACTTTTGCAAGCATTTTTTTTTAACCAATATAACGAGACGAATGAAAGTCAACTTTCAGTTTTATCGGAACTAATAAAAAATAAGTACAAAAACAAAACATAAAAAATAAAGAAAAACATTACTGATGCAATACAATATTAAGAAATTAGATCTAATAAAGATCTGAAAACTAAAAGAATACTAACATATCGCTATGAGTAATCTAAGCAAAATGAAAACGGTTACTTTGGTTGTTACCTTGTTAGTACAATATAAACCTAGTTTTACATTAAACTTTTTTAAATTGCTCATTCTGTGTTTTCACTACGTTATTACTTCTATTTTACGGATTTTAATATCCGTGTTCCTTTACAACTTCTTCAAGCATTATACGACACAATGATATTTGAATTTATCTGCCTCATTATTGCTTTTAAGTTTTTAAGATTATTGTATTTTTATGATATAATATTTTTTAATAACACATTTAAAAAGTATTTCTACATAGCTTTAGCTTGAAATTTAAAATTTTATTAAAAAGTATAAGTAAAATAATTATTTATCCTATAATAAATAATTAATTACCTTACATTACATGATATGTAAAACAAATTATGTAATCTAAGATAATTACAATGTATATGTATATGTTATATATATATATATATATATATATATATTTCTTTGTGACTGCACACATATAAAGAATCTGATGAACAACAGGTTAAAGTTATTTTTCTTAAAGTAATAATATTTATTAGACAGTCTGAGGTGAACAAAGTTAAGGTACCAATCTAGTGCTGAACATCAGAACTTTGGTTAATTTAGTGTTTTGATATGCACGTATGTTTTAGGCTCAATGAAGATGGGAGTACTAAACCGTTTCACTACCCTTTCTTAGTAAGCCTGGTGTGAATTATTATTTCTGAGGTGACTAGCCTGAAACCGGTTAAGGTTATGGAATTTTAAATATATTAAAATAATTTAACAAACTGAAATGTAATAACAAAAATTAAGACAATCTGTAAATTATTTTAATAAAATAGGTAAAATAAAGAGTTAACAATTACACAATATTGTGAATTATAAACAAAAAATAAATAAGATATTATTATATTAAAAAATATTCGAATAAACAAATTAAATACATAAAAATAATGAAAGATAATAACAAAATATCCTCAATTTGACCTGTGGTTGTTTCATCATCGTTCACTTCAACACATTTCAAAATTAGATATGTCAGTTGCAAGAGTATGATGTATGATTACAGAAATAATCGCTTACATCACAGCAATCACAGAAAACCATAACACAAAACAGATACCCTCTTTCTCGTCCCCCCCTCACTACCTTTCTCACTGACACATACGCACAAATAGCCAACTAAAACTGTTTATACTCTCGTGATGCAGCTTTCATAGAATTCTGTTTCGTTGCGTTGAAAGTAAAATGTTATTACTACTAATGGCATTAAAACATCTATCAATAAAAACATGTCATGAAGTATTTTTCATCCTTAAAATAGATTAAAAATATATAAAAAAAAAAAAACATTTAAAGTAAAATTAAATATATAATACATTTTAAAGAACTTATTCCGAGATTTTAAAGAGCTACGTTTATGTTTCTACATAGTTTATTGTTAAATCTGAAACATATACATTATCTGATAGACAAATATATACATACTTAAAATCTCAATTTATTCATTTTATTTAATAAAATAATTTTTATTTAAAAATCAGAATTATTTTATTCTAAAACAATTTACAAAGGAAATTAAAAAAAAATAAAAATAAAATAATGTACGGTATTTATTTTCCGTTTGCTCTACGAAGAGTAATACTATTTTATTGGGAAAAAAACTAATTTACTAAATACGAGTACCATGCATTAAAGAAAAACCTCTAATATTCATAATATTATTAAAGAAGAGTTAAAGAATAGATATGCTTTTTTTCGATGTAATGGTATCCCTCGAGAAAATATACTTATTGTGAAAAATGGTAGCTCATATCTAATAAAATACTGAGCAAAAGCTGAACTGGAGACAAAGATACTTGCCTGGTATACCATGAAATGAAGAAATACTCCCTGGTGAAAGCTCAGGCCTCAGAGTAAAAGAAAAAATATCTTTCGATAACTTTAAATGAAACCGTTTAGAGTTCTAATAAAAACATAGTCACTTACTAAAAATGAAGAGACTATTTATATTTTGTACAAACGATTTTATTAAAATATTAATTTCTAAAAAAAAAATGTATGTTTCTAAAATCCATTATGAACTTGATTACCGTTCAAATCACGTCATTATTTTTGCGCTTACACCGTAGCGTATTAACACTACAAAATGTTAATTAACCAGAATTATCCAGTAAGTTAAATATTAAATAACTATCGTATAAAAAAAAAATGTAAAATCAATTAGCGTCAATGTCTATCTTCTGCTAATGGCATAGCATGCGAATTAATTCTGTTTTAATATCGTTTATTTATAAAATATTTTGTATGGTGAAAAAATAAATCAATAAAAAAATTTTTTTTTTCTTTTTTTTCACTTATTCTTTTGTATAAAATTGAATAAAAAGTATCTTAAAAATTAACTTCCAATCTATTACAGCAATTGTGAATTAAATATTTTATAATCATTCTATATTATCCACCAAAGAATTTCTTAACGCTTCAACGCTCCTTATAATCCTAAATAACAAAAATTTAATTATTGAAGTACTCACATAACATTTATTCAAATATTTAAAAATCGCTTCCATATTCAAAGTTCAGAATGAACTTTGTATACGTTTTTTTTTTAATCTGTAGGCTCTGTAACTGATGAAATATTACGAAATTCCAACTAACGATTTTCAGTTCTTTGGTTTTTTAGGGAAATAAACATCCTAATAATATTGATTATAAGTTTATTGATTTACGATGACGTAAATCAATAACGTTTGAGGTAGGTTTTTTAATTTTTTTTTTATATCCGAATATCCAGTTCTTTTAATGAAAAAAAAAAAAAAAAAACTGAAATATTGTAATATTCGATTCATTCTTATAAATATTTTCTAATCTATAATAAATAAGTTATCTAATTATTTCTAATAATCTAAATATTTCTAATGTAGAAATAAATAAATAAAAATGTTATTGGTGTTTGAGTATTCACGGGTAACCTTGGCTTCCTCCCTAATTTTCTTCAATATTGTTCCAGTCATACTAGAGTTCATATTACAGTCACATTCGTGTTTACGACTATTTCATATATTTTTCCCCCTTCAATTACGAAATTACTTCGACATCAAAAATTTTTTTTTTCTTAAAAGATGATCTGATACAGGACATTTTGAACTCCCAACATAAACATTTTAAAATAAATTAACAATTACCTCCACATTTTTTACTTTTTGTACCAGAGCTATTTTATGAATTGCAGCAATCTTTGGACTTCTTCAATAAATGATAAGCTACATGGTTTCCAATATTACTAAATTAATTAAAGACTTAGATGACTTCTATCATGGAAATCTATTATGGTAGTTTGAGCTTTTGTACAAAATTTAACAGTATCATTTTCCATTAATACATTATAAATTCTCATTTTAACTCTATTAATCACCAATTTTTCTTAATTGTACGTAAAAAATTAAATATCAATCTATAATTTGCTTGCAATGCATATTTATTAAAAAATCATCTTTTCAAAGAAAATTTCAATTATCAAATCAAATCCAGGTTCGGATATTTTAATCATTTATGGGAGTTCAAAAAACCTCTTCATTGGTTTACTTTGGATTAATTAATTTTATCTTTCAAACTTTCTCAAAATTAATATATTTAAAGAAATTTGCGTTAATAAAGAACGAATAGGAAAATGAAATATTTAAAACTCAACAATAATTAAACATCACTGCCTTTTATAAATTCGACTAACACACATATCCATACATATAAAGAAAATAAAAGATGAAGTGGAAGCAAAAACAACTAACTACCCGACCCATACGAATAATAATATTTTCTATCAAATACAACTCACATAATCCAGAATGGTAGATATTTCTAAAGCAAAGGTTATAATAATTCCCTTAAATTAAACATACAAGAGTCAGTTCACCTCATTAAACCTTATTAAACCTCAAAGTCATTAAACCTCAAAATTACGTGTTCTTGAGGCAAGCCTAATTTTATAACTTTTTTATATTCTCAAGAAATCCAATATATTATTTTTAACCATATGAGTCAGTGTAGTTTACAACTGATTTAATTAACCGATACATTAACATACAACCCAATCCAAACTTAATTTTCTGACCGATATATCTCGCTGAAATTTAGCGGAATAAATCAGTTTGTAACTAGAATGATAAAATAATAGAAAAAAAAAGGAAATTTCAAGTGGAATTAATTATTAAAATGAGTGATATGATTCATTATAAAACATATACGACCATAAAGTAACTAAGAAATAAAAATAAAATATTTTATGTAAGTAGAAATATAGAAATAAATGCATACATTAAGAATTAAACAATTACCAGTGGTTATAAAGGTATTTGTAAAAAAATAATAATGGCATTATAACAAAGCCGACTAAAAAATTACAATTGCCATTGTAATGCAATACAATGTAATGTAAAGTAATACAATTACCCGTAATTGTAATTATCAATGTAATTACAATTTGGTATTCATATATAATGGAAAAATAATGATAAATGAAAAAAGTTGTCAAAGATTTCTTTATTGAAGTGATGGTAATTTATTATTATTATTAAATTATCACTATAAGTTTAAATAAACATAAAATCTGGTGTGGACACACATGACTTCCTGTACGCCTATAAAATTACATAAACTCATTTTTTGCTGCATTTCATTTAAACTTATTTCACTTGAAACTGAGATATGATACTCCAATTTCTTAATAAAGTGAACAGTTATGCAATTTCAAATAATAGTTTTTACTAACATCAAATATTTATACAATTATTAATTCAGCAATCTTACCTGTAATATTAGTCCTTTATTACTCTTTAAATAAATGAGTCTTATATCTATTTAATACTATGTTTTTCTGTTTTTAAATTATATGATGGAACCATCAACAAAAAAGAAAAAGGAGGAGGTTACTAAATTTTATAGCGATATTTATTATCAAGTAGACTGAAACAAATGCATAAATAAAAATAATACGTTTCTAAATAATAATTTTCAATTAATATTACATAATCAGATGTTTCACCGAATGTGATGTGGACACTACATGACATCCTGTACGCATATTAAATTTCATACACACATGATTTTTTAAATGAAAAGTACATACAATTTTATTTCATTAATAACTTCAGATATTTTTTCCCTTATAAATATCAGTATAATTTTGTTTTTGTCCCTCGCTCATCTCCAAAATCACCTTCCATGAAATTATTTTGATTTTTCTACGTTTTTTATATTAAATAGGAGAAACTAAAAAAAAATCCATGGAAATATGTAATGTTTTACTGTAAAGTTTAAATAAATAAATAAAAAAGTTTAGATGAAAAATAAATCGATATTTTTCAACTTTTATCGGATTACCAGCTCGCAATATTTCCTCCAAATTTTTTTTGGTGCCATTTACACTACTACTATGTCTAGGAATACATAAAAGTAAATCTGTTAAAATATATTCAATAATTAAAAAGACAGCTTTTATTAAAGTTTTTAGAAGGGGGAATTTTGGGGCAATTTTTTTTAAAAATTGTAATGGCATGCACGCATGTCTTGAGCTTTGTGTAAAGTAAAGGTATGTTTAAAAAAATGGTGAAAAAATTTCTCTCGGATATACTATTTACTCCAGCCCCTAAAAAATATTAACCCCAAAAGTTTACCAACAAACTTCCCCACATAAACAAATCATAGCAGAAAAATTCCAAAATAATCGGTTTATTTAATCAAAGGGTATTAACCTTCAAACACATCAACACACGTACATAATTTTACGTACGAGCTACACATAACATAACACATAACGAGCTACACATAACAATAAATAACAGTGAGGGGTAATCCCCTCACTGTTATTTGGAATTCCTGAGACAAGAAATGTCGAGAAGTTAAAAATCAAATTCATACTCCATTTTTTATTAATTACCATAATTCCCTTCGTGCAGAACAACTCTACAAATACGATACCAGTAAAGAAAAAATAGACAAAAACGATATTTATGAAAAAAAAAAATCAGAATTAAAAAATAAAATAAACTGAAAAAGACCAGTCAAAATGGAAAACAAAAGTTTAAATTGTAATGTTAAATTTCACCTATTCTTTTTTCTAGACGGGCCACCAATTTTTGTTTGTCAGTTATCATCAGAAATAGAAAAAAAACAATGAGAAAAAGTTTAAATAAGTACATTACCAAAAAAAAAACTCTCTTATATCGGTAAGAAAAAAAATTATCACAGAGATATCTGATATCATTTAAAAAAATAAATATTTAATTTTTAGTGGGTTTTTAAAAAAAAAAATTTAAAGAACTTTTTCAATTCTAACAGATCCCTAGAAAAATTTAATTTACCTCCTCCCAAAAATAGTTAATTACTTAAGTATCAGACATTTAATATTTAATTACTAAGTAAATTTTTTTAAAATACCCAGTTCCTAATAAATTTACTTCAAGATCAAATTAATAAAATTGTTTTGATTGGTTTCATGATTTAAATATTTATGCTGTTAAAAAGTAAGTTTTTCGGGATGGAAATTATAAAATCGAACGCGAAAACGCATCGTTGAATATGAGTAAGTATTGATAACAAGAAATTTCGAGTACTAAAAAAATTATAGTTACTTATTAATAATAATCTTTTTTTAAAGTCGGATAATACGAAAGATTAAAAATAATAATAATAATGTTGAGAAATATAAATTTTTATCATCTTGTTACAGGACATTAATTACTATAAAGAGATTTCAGTTAGAAACATAAGAGTAATTTAAATAATATATGTATTTTTTTATATGTAAAACTAAGTAAATGCTTAGATGTGTAGAAAATAAAATTGCAATCACTTCTGTTTGTATTACAAGAAGGTGCGGCCCTGGTAAGGTGATGTAAACGAATACATCCTCTTATTAGTTCCTTTCTGTTAGAGCACCACTTAAGTATTCTGCCCACAGAGTATTTATGCATTCACAATTTGAATTAAATGTGCACTCAAATGAAATAAATTAATTATTTTATTAATACTATTATTATTATATTATTAATATTACGAAAGCTAAACACCATTATTAAATTATTTGATCACAACTTATTTAAATAATAAACTATATTAGATTTCAACTATATCTATTGTAACGTGGTTTATTATAGATAACGCGTAACTAAAGAACAGAGATGCTCAATTTCAATACTAGTATTTTTTTTTTTTTCATTTAAATTCTAAAGTAATTAAGTGTTATTAAATATTGACAATAATAATAATAATAAAAATTGTAATTGAAACGTAACATATTTAGAGTAATAATATAAATAAATTAATTCTTTAATTTTATTTATTATGGTGATGTATTACTTATATCATGTTTATTTATATGATATACAAATTTGATTCCCTTAATTTTTTTTTTTTTTTTAAATATAATTTAGTTAGTAATAAAAAAAAAATACATTCAGTTTGGGAATAAACAAATATTATTATAAAAAATTTAAAAAAAGTTTAAAATGCTGTTTTCTTCATTTTAGAACTTAAATACTATTAGGAATTATATTCTTCTGTATATCTTCAGCGATTATATTATAAAAAAAAGATTCCTTTAATTATAGCATAATCCTAATTAAAAATGTTAATTAACGTTTTCAATGGAAAAAATTGATAAATTATATCATATTTAATTTTTATTTTGAAAACATAATACCACTACAAATCCATGTATAAAACACGTTCACTGAACGAAAATTGACTATTTGAACGAAAATTAATTTTGCAGTCCTTGGCTACAAAAGTAGAGCGGTATAGTTTCAGTATCGACACAGTATGGAGAGAATAGTTAAATAAAGCACTGCCTACATCAGAATTTCGATATTATAAAATTTTTTACCTTTGCATGACGATAAAGGACAAATAATTGGCCAAACAAGACGTACTACAATTCTCCATAAAAGATGATGATCCCTTTTCCCAGACTCTAACAATGTTCTATGGTATTCTTTGGTGGTTGGGTTTTAATTAACCACACCACACTTCTCAGGAATGGTCGACCTGAGATTGTACAAGACTACATTTCATTCACATTCATACACACCATCCTCTGAAGTAATACCTTACGGTAGTTCCGGAGGATAAACAGATAAAGAGAAGAGACTCTAACAACAATCTTTACGGTGAATCGATACAACATTTAATTAAGAATTATAAAAAAAACTTTTTTGATGGTTCAGTAAAAATCATTTTTATAGACAAAGCGATGTTAACTTTTTTAAAAAATTTTTTTTGTTTGTTTAACCTCCGGAACCACAATTAAGTATATCTTCAGAGGGATAAGATGAATGAAATGTAGCGTGTATGAAAAATGCCATGCCTGACCGGGATTCGAACCCGAGACCTCCGGATGAAAGGCTGAGACGCTACCACTCGCGCCACGAAGGCCGGCAAAGCTATGTTAACTGCATAAAGATTAATTAATTAACTGACTGCATGTAGAGTACAGAAACTGTACTGTACTCTCTTCTACGTCTCTGTACTCACAGACAGTACAGACACTGTATGTAATTACTAGACTGTATGTAGTTTACTAAACATATTAATATTACATATTAATTTAAGAAAAATATTTTGAAATTCTGAATAGGAGCTTTGCCATGTAATAAGGCAAACCTCTTATTCAAAATTCCAAAACATTTTTCCTAAATAAGTAATGAAAATCTTACTGTCAGAAGTCATATTTATCTTTAAATTTATTTTCGATATAGTACATTCACAGTGAGTAAACAATTTTTTTTTTTATGATGAGTCTGTTATTGTTCTATGATAAGACATAAATTTTTATTAATGTTTAAAATAACATAATTCTTCAATCTATGTTTTGTATATCAACAGTTCGTGTACGAACTGGTGACACGACACAAATCAAGGTAATCTGGCAGTGATATGTTTTATTACGAAATGAAAAGACATCTTTATTTTATTTTTGTTTTTTTGTTTATTTAACCTCCGGAACCACAATTAAATATATCTTCAGAAGATGAATGAATTGTAGCGTGTATGAAAAATGCCATGCCTGACCGGAATTCGAACCCGGGACCTCCGGATGAAAGGCTGAGACGCTACCACTCACGCCACAGAGGCCGGAAAAGCGATGTTAACTGCATAAAGATTAACAATAAAAGGATGTAAGCAATATAAAGAGAGAAAAAGAATCTCAATCATTTAAATTTACCGTTCAATATCACCCTTTTATAATCACTATAACGACCGACAGACTACATTTTAAGCTGTTTTTACTTAACGATATTGGTAATAGATAAGTCTTTTATAACGAGTTACTCGATCGACAGTTATAATTACAACATAGAATGCAGTAAACTAATGTAAATACTAAAGTAGGCTAATGTTTTGTACATATAAATATAAATATAAAAAATTTGTATTAAAATGTCATACTAATTTTTTTCTTTTTCTACATCACAACTAGTGATATAACGACATTATTATTAAGCTTTATTGAACAAACAATAAAAAAAAAAGATTTAAAGGAGTAAATTAAACAAAAAATTAGTTTATTTAAATAAATAGTTCAGTAAATAAAAAAGAGACAAACACAATATAAAAATTATATTATTCCCAAAAACGGTTTCAAAGTATTTTTCTTTAATAAAAATGTATTACATTTTTACATTGAGAAAATCAGGCTTTTTTCCAGAAAATAGTTTTGTCTTATATGAAAATAAGTAAATTCAATATATCATAAGATAAAAATGTCTGCATAATATGACTATTACATGCAATCAGCAGCAACTGACGTCAACAGTAAACACTGAACATGCAAATTTTCCGACATTATTGAGATAGTATTATTTCTCAAGAATAACATTATACTTTTATAACCTAACTCAATAACATTATTTAATAGATAGGTTTACTAAAAATTTTATTAAATATTCTGTTATTATATGAAAATTATTAATAAAAAATGTATATATAACCAAATAAATAATAGAAAAAATAAGTGACTTTTCAATTGGTCAACCGATTTCATACTTATGTTTGGTTACAAAAATTCTGATTTTTATTGGTTAAGTTTCTGAAGTAATCTTTGTGAGCAGGAAAGATTAAGTGTAATCTTCCATATGCAAGAATGAACGTGTATTATCTCTGATTTCTTTATCAACGTTGGTTGGAGTTGCGTACTGGTAAGTCGTACTTAGGTCATATTTCATTCTTCTTACACATGTTAAGTGACTTTTAAAATGGTCAAATGTAAAAAAAATATTTCACCAAATTTTCCTAATATTTATTTAACGTAATAGTTTTTAATTTAGCCAATAATGTGTTAAATAAAGATGGTATACCGATTTATAATACGAAAGAAAAGGTCGATAGATGGGTGGAATATA
>JAAAKQ030332819.1:0-12836 GCA_010016005.3 Zanna intricata
TACGCAACCGCCCGAAGCCCGCGTTACGGTAACGGATTGGTTATCGAATTTCGGTGAATGCCTCCCAGCTCTCACCGAATTATTAGACGTCATGTCAAAAACAGACTGAGGAGACTTAGCACCACTTGTAAGATCTCACATGGAAGTGCTTAGAGAGGGGTTCGTGCATATCATGTTCACAGTGTTCAAGAATTGAAGGAGCCATATAAAGAAAAACATGGTAAAAAGAGTTCGTACATGCATTACCGAACGGGTAGCGATTTTGAGCGTATCTTGTGAAAATAAATAAAAAATTAAATATTATTACTTATCTTCTTTTTTTTTTTATTATTGATGTGCACAACTTTTGGATGTCTCTGTACATTGATCTAATTGCTACTTACCAAATCGACGTTTCAATTCCTGATTACTCTTCACCCTTATGTTGTTATCGCTTATATTTAAATAACAATCATTAATTACTGTCATCGTTATCGAAATTTACATTAATAACATTTTCAATGCCATTATCAGTTACAGGTTCCAGAAGCAAAAAGATAATTCAATTTCTTGACATATTCGCACCTCTATTTCCATCCGACATTCCTAATTGAATTCGATGTAATATCATCTAATTTAAAATTAAATTTTTTCGCGACATATTAAACATCCAGATTTTTTCAGTCTGATTTAATTTCGGAGAAATAGGTAATCTCAAATCTCAAATAGGAAATCAGGCTTTCTCGGCTAAAACCGAAATAATGTACGCGTCGCTTATGCAGTTTTATTAAACTGTACAGTTCTGGTTTAATATTATACTCGTAAATGACACGTATTTTTTTTTAAGCCAATAGATCATGTCTGATTTTCGGCTTTCCTGTTACCCTAAGGTTGCAGTCACGCCGTCACCCCACGATATTTGGTTTCAGTGGCGGATTTACGTAGAAGCAAAAGAAGCAATTGCTTGAGGCCCCGCTTGGATAAGGGCCCCCGACACTGGATTTTTTTTTTTCATTAACATTTAAATTTTAAGTTCCTTAAGAAATTTTAATTAAACTGTAAATATTTATGTGTGTAATGTGTAAATATATCTATTAATGAAATTAAAATTGTCTTTATTTTATATTTTTGAGAAAAAAAAATATGTGGGGGGGGGATCGAAAAATGTGAGTTGCTTGGGGCCCCTACAGAGGTAAATCCGGCACTGTTTGGTTTGGTATGACTCGCATGTACAGGAATCGTCCGTGTAAATTATTGGCCTGTTTTGTTTATGGTACCCCTTTTCAGTTTCCGATTTTCAAATTTTTCTGCTAAAATTTTTTTCCATTTGAACACCATGTCTTTGATAATAAACAAAAAAGAAGCCATAAAGATTTACATCTTCCTTGAAAATTTACAAGTAGTAGCGATCAAAGCGTAATACGTTCAGCTTTATTAATGTGAAAAAATTATAATTCGTTTCATGAATAATACTTTTTATCAAAGCTATCCACGAACGTATTAGTTTTTTTTTTTTTTTTAGTTTAAGATTTTCTTTTTTTAGAAGAGCTAAAGCCAATACATTCGGTTAGCGGATACCAATTTTTCTTTTTTCAAAAATAACAATACAATACATGCTGATTCGATAATGCTACAATTCTATTAAAATTTTATTTATAACTTATAGTATATAATTTTTATTTTTAACGTTAATTAGGTTAGGGAGCGAAACGTAACCCTCCCTCACTAACTTTGTCTAATTAACTTAAGATATACAAATTTTATACAATTTAATAACAAAAGTGATATTTAAAATAATACAATAATGTTAATAATTATTTCTCGTTGATTTAAAAGAAATATTTTTTTTAATTGTTATTTTGAAAAAAAAAGAAAAAACTGGTATCCGCTTACCGAAATAGGTCTCACGATGTGTTCACAAAACTAATATAATACTCACACAGACACACATTCATACAAAACAGTACCTAATACACTGCGACGCGAAGAAGCAGCTAATACAAACCACCGCCAATACGTGAGTCACTCTGGAAACGCTTCAAGGATTAACTTATTGTGGTTTGCAACAAGCTTTACAGTAGTTTTACTGTGTATCAGTGTTAATTGCAAACTTTATTACAGCCCTTTCCTCCAGATACAACCGATATTTGAATTTGTAACGGTAGTTCATCGCTTCAAAGAATAAATGTGTCTGTAAATATATGTTGAACGATGTTCTGTTTTAAGTTGTACCTTTATACTTGTATTCCTAAGATAACTCTTATTCCATTACTTACTAAATTAATGTAAAATGTTGCTAGGTACAACCTCTATTTTAGTTACATTAAATGTAATTTATGACATTTTACATAATATCAGTAATGATTGTATAATATACATTGTTAAAACGTGTATGTCCAAGGTGGTAACAAAAAAAAATTAATTTCTAAAATATATAAAGTTTCCCTCTCATTTTATTTTATTTTTGTTAGGGTTTTGTAGATGATGAATTTAATTTCTTGAATTATTATTAAAGTATAATTTCATTATTTTCTTTTTTTTTACCTAACTATTTGTTACCATGTATAGATAATTATCATTATTAATGTAGATTTTTGTGTATTAATTACACTTTTTTTTAAATTTATTCTAGTGATCATATTAGTTAATTAATAAAACCCCTATATGTTATAATTGTAATAGGTGATATTTTATTTCTTTAGATTAAAACAGATTGCCTGTTCTGAAAGTGAAGTACAAGATGTTAGAGTTGTAATTAGAATTCGCCCATTATGCACAAATGAGGTAAAAGCTGGATGTAGAGAAATAATTACTGTAAATACTTAATTGGGGAGATATTTGTGAGATATCCAAAAACAAATTCCAGTGATCTACCTGAAATATTTACTTTTGATTATGTTTTTGACACAAATTCAAAAGAGGTGAGAAAATGCTTTATTAAGACTTTTATATAATTTTCTTAAATAATTCTCTTTATCTCTGGAATTTTTATATGTCTCCTCTGATGTTAATTGAAGAAAGAAAGAAAGAAAAGTTAGAAATCAAAGTGTAACAGACAAAGTTGTCTGATGAACAGAAGTATTAACAGCAGATATTAATTGAACTAATGTGAATTTTGAACTCATCCAGTTATAATTTCTAACTTTCTGGTTACTGTACGCATTGATTTTTATAAGAAAACTATGTGTTAGGAACATTTTTCATCTACAAATAAGTGACCTTTTATTTGCAATAGGAACTAGAGAAAATTCCATTATGCATTAGATTATAACTTATACAGTTTTCAAGGAAATCTATAAGTCTTGTCAAAAACTTCGCGAACAAGTGTCATTATTGTATAAGCAGACAATGAGCACATTCCCTTTGTCATCTGACTATCGACAGCAGTTATTAATCTATGCTATCTTAATAACTCTTTATTATTTGAGATTGTAGATCTTACTAAACAGCACACTGATGTTAAATTTTACATCAGACTAAGTAAAACTTTGAGAGACATCATATATTGAAATAAGCTTATGAAGTCGTAATGCAGTGCTGTAAGTGGATAGCTGAACTTAATGGGTAGAATTTGCAGGAATGTAATTTAACAGGAAATATAATTTTGAAATAATTCTAATATTCATCGATGAATGAAATTCTCTTCTTACAAAGCATAGATTTATGAGACTTTGTTACAGATATATATATAGTTGTGTAAACTACAAGGTACTAATACAGATTACATCACCTGTGTAATTTAAAAAGTAGTGTCTGACAGTACAAACATTAGCTTACACAAAGCTCAAAGTGGGAAATAAGCCAGGCAGAATTTTCATGGATACTATCAAATTCATTAAGGTACTTATTCCTGAAGCACCCTAAGATTTGTACTAAGTTGACCAAGATGCTTTTTAGTTGTAGTAAGATAACTTGAATTTAATGTGTACTTGGGTTTTTTTTTTTAGTTGGATGTTTATAATGCAACAGCAACTTCTATAATTGACAAGTTCTTACTGGTTTTATTGGAACGATATTTGTATATGGACACACAGGGTTTGGCAAAACCTATACAATGAAAGGTATACGTACTGAAGCCGAACAAAGAGGTATCATACAAAATTCATTCACCCATATTTTTGGACATATTGCAAAATCAAATGAAGATTCAAAGTGAGTATAGTACTGTAAAAATTATTTTTCCCATAGCGCTTGTATGGAATGTAGTTTTATATTCTTCTGTTGTATTACATTAAGTTAGTCAAGCTTAGTAAAAATAGGAGTATATGAGTTTTAAATGCAAAATAAGTTTGCCCAATGGAAATTTATAAGCAAATAAGTAATAATGATGAAAAGTGACAAAACTGGTACAGTTTTTTAGCTAGTGTTAGTGAGATGTCATACTGATAATGAATACAGGTTTGTTTTAACAGAACTGAAAATGAATGCTAATTAAAGGAGTATTATATTGATTGATGTTCAATTGGACAAATTCTTATATTCAAAGAATGATGATTAGCAGTGTAGAAGAGATGACAGCTTATTTGAAAGCATTCTTGTGTTCCAATACCACTTAAAAAATTAGATTGGAAGGTAATCCTTAATTAATATTTCAGGGTTTACATGATATGGTGGGTCCAGCATTATACTATCAAGGAATTAAATTACTCCGGATTTGTACTGAACACTATCAGTGGTTCTAAATAAACAATTTTTTATTGGCAGTAATTTGAAATTAAAATTCAAAAAGAATAAGAACAAATTAAAACAGATTTTTGAATCCTGTGTTGAATTTGCTGAAAATATGTAGTACGAGTAGAAAGAGTTACAGCTTGTTGTTAGAACCAAACATGCTCTTTTGTAACAGATCAAATTTAAATTTAACATATTTTTTTCAGCTTTAAAAAATCAGTGCACTTTATTATTATTTTATCAATTATTAAATCAAGATTCAAAATTAAATGCTTAGGTTTGGTTATTTCATTTTATGATCTAGATGAGGAAACATTTCCAATATTTTTAGTTTTCTTCAAGTTTTTCCTATTTTAGTTTTCCTCAACTTTTCCTGTTTTATTTTTATTCTTTAATTTTCACTTTTTCTTCAATATAGATGATTTTATTACCCATTACTGCTGCAGGACTATAGTTCAAATCCACTCATAAGTATTATACATGCTTAACAGCATTAGATCATCCATGATTATTTCTGGTGTAATTTGGTCACTCCATAAAAATGGTTGGCCTCACAGGAAAAATACCACACTGTAATTACAAACTATTATGAGATAGTAACCCAGGTGAGAGGCTTCTGTTGAATAGAAGCAGTTTTCCTTGCAAAGTTGTATTATAAAGATTATTAGTATTTTATAGTTAATTGTACCCATCAGCACTATATTAGTTTTTAAAATTATTTTTTGGAAAAACTATGTAAATTAGTATCATTAGTTTTAAAGGTGTTTATAGTGTTAAAGCTAATTTACATTAAGCAGTTCAGGGGAATTTGAAATTATCCTTTGAGTGATATTAAGATTTTAGTTTCCAAGTTTAGATTAATTCAGTTGTGTAAGAACAATAATAGCATTTGGAAATTATGTATCACAATTTTGGCTGTAGCAAACTGGGTTTATTTTAATCCTAATAAAAAATTATAGATAAACAGTAAATTGGTAATAGTACCTCACCATCCTGTGATTTATCCTAAATATATAATCTAATATGAAGAAATGATGTAGTAAGGGAATATTAGGAGTACTCAATTTTTTATGTGTAAAAAGATATTTGAAATGTTATCATTTTGTAATATTAATCAAATTAAATTTAAATGAGAAATTGATAAATACATAATGAACTTTGAAAATTATTATGATTTGGAATCTTGTACAAAGAACATTTCTTGCTAAAATGATACTGTTATTTTTTAACTTTATAGAAAATACACTTTTACCTACTGAGATGATTTTCACAATAAAAAAGGGTGCATTAATTTTTACATTATTTTTCCCAATCTTTCTTATAACTGTGATACATGTAAACCACCTTAGGGGACCATACTAATACCAGAGACTAATACCGGGACCACCATTAGGTATTGCTTCAGAGGATGAGATGAATGATTTGTAGTGTGTGAAAAATGCCATGCCTGACTGGGATTCAAACCCAGGACTTCCAGATAAAAGGCCGAGATGCGACCACTCATGCCACGGAGGCCGGCAATATAAACCACCTTAGCTGAAAAAACATTACTGAGATATGTTTTCTCTGTAAGTAAGTAATGTTCAATGTACAGTCTGTTTTTGAAGTTGATAAACATATCACTTGCTTGGCTGAATATTCCCTGTGTATTTAATGTCAGTCTTGCCATGAATAATAGCTCTGTAAAGAAAGGAAACCTACTTTCTCGCAATCCCTTAATAATTTTAGTATGGAATGATGATTGTCAGAAATGGCTATTGATGGGAATGACATATCTTGTGTTGGCTTTGCCTACAATCTTTACAGTTGCACTTAACATATATACATAGAAAAACAAATGAAAAATTAGCTTAGATTAAGTTAATTTCTTTTTAAATTGTGAATTTTCTCTTAAAATTGATATTTTGTGTTTATAATTCGTCTGCTTAATTTTATTTTTCATTAATTTTTTTCCCTGATCCATTAATTCTAAATAATAGTTTGAAATATAGAATTTTTATATATGTAATGTATATAAAGTTTTTGGTTGTATAATCTGTTACGAAAATGTAAATCCTTATTCTTCAATAGGTCTGTCGTTAGAGTTTCATATTTTGAAATATACAATGAACAAATTAGAGACTTATTGAGCAAAGATCCAACAGTTCAGCTAAAAGTTGAAGAACATCCTGATATTGGTGTTTATGTAAAAGATCTCTCCACTTACATTGTGAACAATGCTGATGAAATGGATAAAATTATGACTATGGGAAATAAAAATCGTGAGTATATCTTCATTACTCATATTTAATATCTCACTAGGTCAATTTTTTTTTTATAACAAATTAATGATTTGTGACTGTACCGCTCGCTGTACTGCTTATAGCCGTAACTGTACTGATATTTAGAAGCTTAAGTTCGCTTTCAATGAAATGTGTAATTAACTACATGATGTACAGCCAAAAGGTTTTGTTTGTAAGAAAGATATGTCAGCGCTCATTTCTCACTTTGAATTCAACATTCAAAATCTGAAGTAACAAATAGCATATGAGTCAAATACGATAGTGTACAAGTTTTATGAACAGTTAAGGGGAAAGAGTTCATTGAATGTATATAATATAGAATAGCCAGTTATTAACATCTAAACCAATAATGAAGCCTCATTGGTTGTCACCCAATGTAATTCTAATTTTTTCATTCAACCAGCATTGCCTTGAACAACTTTTCACCTTTTGGTCTGTTTTATCAACCACACAGTACTTACCAGTAGTCTTTTGTTATCAATTTGTTTTTTCTTGAACTAGGACTAAATATTTCATATTATTAAGATATTGACTGCAAAGATAAAAAATCTAGTTAAATTATTACAGTCAAGGATTGTCATGAGAATTTTGTGGATTAGATAGATTCCATATGATTATGTTCAACCAATTAAATTTTCTTGAAGGTGTGGACTACTTTAAATTCATATATGTAAAGAATGTTCTATTCCATAAATGCACATTGTATTGAAGTGATCCAAATGGATTTCTCCTATTGCCTTTATTAAATATTCTTCTTTTTTTTTTTTTTATATACTTAATTTCCACTTTAAACACATTCCTCAGATCTGCAGAGCAGCCAAGCACAGAATCTTGCCATTTTCTAGGTTTTTATTGTTTTAATCCATTTATAGCTAAAAATCATTCTGATGAAGAATGATAAAAAATCATTAATGAGTAATTAATGGGTAAATAAAACAAAAACCAGATTGATAAATACAAACGATAGTATTTTAATACCAATGTATTATCTTGTATAGATGTTAACACTTGGAGAAAATAGATTGTTTTATTTATCCATAAATGAAATAGCAGGATATTATTTTCTTTTTAATTGAAAATATATTATCTCTATATAGATTTAAATAAGAGAATATCATATTTATTGTATGCATTAATTAATATATATCGCTAATTTATGATCTGATTGTTAAAAACTCCTTAACATTTCATAAAAATTTACTTTAAATATATAAGAAAAATATTCTGAAGCAACAGATGATGTGAGCAAATGATTCGTATGTAACATGATATTGACTTGGTCACAATTTTTAACCTTACTTTCACGGTTGCTAATTATAGTGAGAACATGATTCGTAAAATAAACAGCACGATATCAAGCCTTCTTACAATAATTTATTTAACACAACAAACAAACATTTACAACACTTAACAAAATCTACATGAAACAATTTTTAACTTTTGCGTAGTGTAACCACTTGGAACTACGTCACACAAATGAACTAATCCAGGTCGCTCGACCTGGCTTATATATATACTGTCAGCTGACGTCCAAAAAGCACTAGAAATCAGTAGAAAATTCTGTTTGCTTCTATTACAAATATCTTTATTATTTATAAATACAATACTCTAAACAATATAAATAATTACTTTAATTACAGAACTAAACTTTATAAATGTCAATTGCCAAATAAAAATTCATTCTTAAGTAAAAATAATAATTCAAACAAACACAGCTTTACTGTTTCTAGTAGAATCTCGTACTCTCTATGAGTTTCTAGCAATTTCGAAATCCGACCACACATAATAAAGACTGAATTATTTAAATACTATTAACGTACAATTGAAATAATATTAACAAAATATTATTATTAAATATAGAAATGAAATAATATCAAGAGAATATTATTAAATATAGAACTACTGCAACACAGATTAAAATAGACTATATATTAAATCCACTAGTAAAATCATTCTTTGTATATTTTTTATAATTGATTAAATATTTTATGTTCATGATTTGCAGTGTTCAATAATAAAAAGGCAACACAGAATAAGACATAAAACTTTATAAAATGTGTTTTTTGATTAACTACACATGTTCTTGGTATAAATCATTTTATGTTCTGTGAATAAATACAAAATAATTATTATTAGTGCAAATTGGCTGACAGTGAAAATTGATGAATTTCTAGCTGTGTTAAAAAGTAGTATAGACTGGTTTTAATGTAGCATCGCTATAAGTAAGAATTGGAACAAATCTTTATCTTTTATTCCATATTTTATTTCATATCTCTTATGCTGTAACACAAATCTTGTGAAGTATAGATATTAGAGATTTTTCATTCCTAAGCTTACCATTGTTAACATAACAAACAAAAGAAAAATTGAGAATTACTGCCTCCAACAATTCTTGAATTTTACATAATCATCTTCCTTGTTTACTATTAGAGTTTTTTGGACACAATTATAGTTTTTTTTTTATTAACTTGGTATAAACAAATTGATTCTGTACCTGTGATTTAATTGATCCTGTGAACATCCATGCCTGGCACTACAAATAGAGGTCATTAAAAAGTGGACAAATGAACAATAGTTTTTATTTTAAAACGGCTTTTGAAAAGAGAGTACTATAAACGGTTTTTAGTCTTAGCAATGAGGTACTTATTATAGAAGTGCATCATTAAGCTTTTATATCATTTTCTTCTAAACATTTTTTAATCACTCACCAGCTTCTTAAGCAGTTTATCTGTAATGAAAATCCTTTGGAACTGGTAAGAAGTAATAAGTCCCTTGGTGCCAAATTATCATAGTATTGTTGATAAATTTGTTTCTTTTCAAATGAAGAGATGAGACTTTACATGACAGCTGCCAAGTTTGGCCAAACTTATATCATGGTCCAAAAGAATGCCAAAAGTTAACATCATGCCCTTTTTGTTAACACCTTTCATTTTGATGGTAAATCAGTTTTTTTTTTTTCATAATAAATAGCAGAATTGAGCCTCCTGGTCATGACTGCCTCCCAAAGTAACACTACATGTCCCAGAAGTGTTCATATTTTGATAGCTATAAATATTATTCGATATTGTACAATATATTTACTTAAAAATGTTAATTTATAATATCCATCTGAATATTTTTAGTTTTAATAAGTAATGGTGAAAACCACAATAGCATTTAAAAAACCTTTAAATGATCTTTGGTTCTGTGACAAGTTGCAGCTGTTTCAATGAGAATAATAATGCCTATTAATACAGCCAGATTCTTTTAAAATGAAGGTTTCACTTGCACACCTAAATATGAGGCTTAGTATGGTGTACATTTAACAGTATATTTAAATTATTGTAAGCATCTTTTCACATTTCTTAGTAATTCTGGCATTGTATGATTTTCCATTTTCAAGTAACTATTAAAAGTAACATACAAGCATCATGTTGTGGTATCTAATACCTAAAAAGACTTCTAGTGGCAATGATATGGTTGCCAATTAATAAAGGATGACACTGAATATATGAAGTGATTAATATCTAAAACGTGTGAGAACTTACTTTTTGAATAATCCTATAATTAAAATAAAAATGTCATTTAATTGTTAAAAATTGGTTCTCAAAAATCAGCCAAAAGCTGTAAATATATGATCATCTTGTTTTGATATTTGTTCTATAGGTGTTATTACTACAAATACTGAGAGTCCACGATCTCATGCTATATTTTCAATAACAGTTGAAACAAGTGTATTAGGAGCAAATGGTGAAGAACATGTAAAGATAGGACGTCTTCATTTAGTTGATCTGGCTGTATGTATTGTCCTTTAATTATTCCTTTTCTGTTGTAAAGCACCTAAAAAATTAAAATAAGAACAATACAGTTGAATGCACTTTACAAATCCCATGTTTGTTATTAATAAATTTATTAAATAAATCTCAAGATAATCAACAAGTAACAACATAACAAGAGATTGTGAGTTACATTGGTCAAATGTATATTAATATGATTGATTTGTAAAACCAAAAATGTTAATTACAATTAACTCTATCCACTATCTAGATTGATTGTCCACTATAGAAAAACCAGTCTTGACTGAAATGTAATGTTACTAAAACATTTTTTTAAAAAGTCACAAAAGTTTGGCGGTGAGACCACTAGAAGAAAAGGATATCAGTAATTAATCTTTTTTATCATTTACTGATATAATCATGTGTGGGTGAGCCAACCTTCCATCTGTAGCATGTGAATTCTGTGGTCTATGACAGTACAGGTACAACTACTTTTGTCTGAAAATAGTATGAACTGAATTAAGTGGTAAGTATTGTTAACCTATTGAAAAAACTACAGTCATCTGCCATGGTCACCAAGCTGGTATGTTAAAAGGATATAAATTGTTATGTTGAGGGATAAATACTTAACATGGCAACTCTGAACACGGTTTATTACCAAATGAGTAGAGTAAACTAAGCATAGTCATAGGTGTTCAACTAACTCAAAATTTATCGGCAGGTAGAAAAATTAACACCATTGTTGCAGGTGTTTACTGGTACAATCTGATTCAAAATAAATTTTACATATTAAAAGTTTCATGGTAAATATAAATTACATACATGTATATATATTTTCTGAATGTATAAAATTTATTTTTAAATTAAAAATTTTGTGACACTAATTGGTGGGTACCATTAGGTTGTAACCATTAGATTAAGGTGATATGCAGTGAAAGTAGTCCTGTTGACTACTACTGAGAGATTAAAAGTATTTAGAAAAGTTTTAAGGAAAAATCTTAAGAGCTAGAAAGAGCAAAGGTGATGAGAATGTAGTAATTACGGATATGAAAAGGACTTAAAAAAAAAGGTGTTGAGATGGAGAAAGAGATGCAGGGAGATTGAGGAAACAATAGGTAAAAAGTAATTTTTACTTCCTTGTATGAAGTAAAGGAATTATTGTGATCACACAAAATTTTGGTTTTTAGATTTCAACATAAATGTTCATCTTGACCATCCCTGAATCCATTTTGACTAGTTTGGCATGATGTTTGTACATACATATATATGTATATATCTTGCATAACTCAAAAATGGTTAGCCACAGAATGATGAAGTCTTGGATTTAGGATTTAACATCTAGTTGTGCATTTGATTGCAGTCGAAAGGACCAAAAGTGGTCAAAAGACTCAAAATCAAAAAAATTTGGATTTTAGATTTTTTTTCTGCAATAATAAGCCAGCCCTCATTGGGAGCTTTTCAACAGTATGATGGTACTTATTTTTATTGGTTTCAGAGTTATATAGCCAAATGAAATTTTAATTAATGAAATATTTGGATCTTAGAAGGGAAAAGAAGGCAATTCGGTTCAAATCAGACTTTATATATACATATATTTTTCTTCACTTTTTTTTAAAACTAAATATATTGATTTATTAATAATTAGTGAAATAAAATTTTATGTACTTTTAATTTTAATTAAAAATTTTTTAGAGGTTAATAATTATTAATAAATCAGAAAAAGTTTAAAAAAAATATGTATATGAAGTCCGATTTGAAATGATGTGTTCATAGTTATGGATCTCACATTACATAACTACATGAGAATTAATATATAAACTAATATAAGATGCTGATATAGACACTACAAAAAAATGTGATGAAGTGTGTTGTCCACCACCACAATGCAGTTATTTTAATTTATGTATGGCTGATTAAAGTAAAGTTTGGTTACCTATTGATTGATTAATGCTCATTCACAAATTTATTTTTAGTTGTGAATCAGGTAAATATTAACTATTTTTTGAGACAATTTGGAAGGGACGTTGTGAAAAGAAAGAAAGAACACAGTATTTTGAAATGCTTAATCGCAAAGCAAACATCGCATGGTGTGATGACTTCAAAATAAAATAATTTAAAGACTTAAGTTATTTCAATGACTGGTACAGTC
>JAAAKQ030332930.1:11214-26379 GCA_010016005.3 Zanna intricata
CACCCAGTCTCATATATATATATATAAGGCTTTTATACATACATATATAGTCTTTTATATATATATATATATATATAAGGCAAGAAAATAATTACTTAATATAACTAAATTTATTGAACCAGATAATTTTATTTTTAAACAAACATTATACGAATTTCAGTGTCAATAAATTTTGTAACTTTTTTACAGCTAAGGCAGATATTCAGTTGGATACACAACATCCAGAAGGTATGAAGAAAATTAAGGAATTAGAAGGACGTGGACCAGCTCCTCGTCCTGACATCCCAGACAAACAGTTTGATAAACCAGTATTTACACAACTGCTTACTGGTCCATCTGAATTATGGGAAGGACAACATGCTCACTTTGAATGTAGAGTTGTACCAGTTGGAGATCCAACTCTTAAATTTGAATGGTTCGTTAATGGTGTAGAACTTAAAATGGGTAAGTACTGTAGTATTCCGATTACAATTTTATCAAACTTTTACCTTTATTAAACATTTTAATTTGGTGAAATGATCTCTACTAAATGTCTTAATATTTCCAAATAATTAAATGAGTGGATCAATGAAAAATACGTTTATTTTAGTGCAGTCTTTAATGTAATAGTATTTTAAATATTAATTTGGTTGTTTCCAATCATTTTGTAGTGAAATTAAGTATTTCCAAATGTATTAAAGAATTTTTAAAATGCACTCTGTTTATTTGGGAATGTTTAGTATTAATTATTTATGTTACATTTTGCTAGCACAGATATTTTTACCATAACATCCTAATTTACTAAATTACAATAAATCCAGGAGCTCTCAGCTTTTATTAAATCATACTATATGCATTGTTTAAGCTAACTTAACTCCTATAAAATCCTCAAGCTAATGAGCAAAAAAAAAATGTATCCTTTATTTAATTATTTATTGTAGCTTAATATAGCTGTCTGATTAAGGCTATTTACTGTATTTAAAATTTTCAAATTCATTTTGTTAAAAATTCTTGAAATCTTTTTTCTTTTTACTAGTGAGTAGATTGTATTTTATTAACTATGCTTAAATTATTTTACTCATTATTTAAATTACTAAAAACTAAAAATTATTAATATCTTTTTATTAATGAGACCAAAAGACTTTTGAAATTATATCAAATATGTCCATTGAAGTTTAATGAATGATCTCTGTTTTTTAAAGTCAATGTATGTAGATGAGTTAAGCTTTTAATAAATTTTTTTTTCAAGAGTTTTTGAACTTTAAAAGTAAAGGTAAAGTTAGCTTCAACAATTATTTACACTAATTATATTTAATAAAAGTTTTTCTATTTAATTTTTATTTTAGTATTTTACAAAAGTAACACTGAAGTAGTTAATAGTTAAACTGGAGAAAACATCACCTTTCTACGCTTAGTAGACACAAAGTCAACAAAAGTTTGTGTTCTGATTTTGCAAAAACTAAATTTCTAAACGTGGTAATTTTATGATTCTTGATTCTGGATTGTTGACTTTGGCTGTTAAATCACAAAAATAAATTTCTTCAAGTTGTTTATGATTGTTGATTCTATCTTCATTAGCCTTAAGGAATTTTGTAGTTATAGCTTAATTTTCTTAAAAAAAAGAAAAAACAGTTTATCTCAAAAATTCCTCGTATAATTTGAATTAAAATTTCTTCAGTTATTGCAACAATCTCTTATATGTCATAATTATTATATATAGGGAAATACAGATTGAATTGTCCCTTCTCCTCACAAATTTTTTTTTTAACTTTCTTTTTTAAACATTCACCTTAGCAAAATATTCATGTAAAGTTGAAAATCACAAAAATTTGCATACTTTTTTACTACTTTTTTCACAAGTTTCATTTGATAAATTTTCTTAAGACATTTTTTTGTAAAAAAAAAAAAAAAAAAAAAGATTAACCTTGTTTTCTGGTAGTTTATGTTCAAATATAAAAAATATTGTCAGACCACATGGTTAGTTAAAATAGTTAATCTTCATTATGTGTGGTTAATGAAGTTGGATTTACTTTTTGCCTAAATTGTTATTTTTTAGATGTATCCTGAATTATTATAATTAAAATTTGACAATAACATTTTGGTGCTTTGTGTTTTGGTTATTTACAATTAATTAAAATGCAATACTTATAATTCAGATCATAATTTTGACTATGATTTTAATTTTTTTGTTGTACTTTTTAATTTTTTTATGCTTGGTGATTTTTATAATACATGCTTACCTCAATTATGTTATTTGTTTTTAGGTTAGTACATTATTCGGATTGGAGTTGCATTTATTACAATAAGTTTACTTTAATGGATAGTTTATTATTATTATTTTTATCTATAATTTTATAAAGTGATATCTTATAACTAATATTATTTTTTATATTCTAATGTTTATACTTCCAGTTTTGTTGGATGTGTCGTTAATTCTAAACACCAACAATTTTAACAGTTATGGAAACGAACACACTAATTATTGAAAACCATCTATTTTTATTGTGTCATTCTTCAGTGTTTTATTGTTTTGTCTTTGGAGTACGTGGTTTAGCATTGCACTTTACATTCATATTTCATATTGAATGAGGATTTACCCTTCACAATTTTAATGATACATACAATGTTTCAGATTTTTGCCCTTTTTAAAGAAAAATAGATTTGTTGTGTTATGGTTTCTATGTGTTTTCTTTATGATGAACAGACAATTCAAACCTTTTTTTTTTTTTTTCAATTTTAAGAAAAGATTATTAGGACTATTAATAAATTATACAGCAATCTTTGTAATGATTTTTTGGAACCTGGTGTCAATATTTTGATCAGTGAGAGTAAAAGCATTGCTTAGAGTTAAAGAAATGTTTATTTAAAGGATTGGTACAGCTATAAATAGTTTCATGGATATTATAATTTAGGTTTGTCATATTCTAAATGTTTCTGTCAACTAATTGCAAAGAGAATTTAATATGAAGTACCATATAGCACAGTCTATGGATAGCAAATTATGCTAAAATCCTAATCATACATATGCAAAAGTCTTTTTACGTAGGTATCCAAAGCCAAAAAACATTTGATTACTGAATAAATACTGAATCATTAAACTACAAGTACTGTAGTATGTTCATGATTATTTTAATATTTAATACATACTTATACAATTGGCTGATGGACTTCAGCGCTTACACTAAGATTTTACATAATCCCACAGACTTAGCTCTTACCTAGACAAACTTTTCTTCTTTCACTGGTCAAAATGTTATCTATCATATTATCAACTTATTATAAAAACAAGTTTTTTTTACTTTTTTTAATGGTATAGGTTTAACATTAATTAATTCATTTGCAGATGATTTTGGTTACCTCATTAATACCCAACCTCCAGGTACAAGAAACATAATTACTTATTTATTTTAGCATGATAGAACATTTCCTGGTGGTGGTTTATAATTAATCATTATTATTTGGATGGAGGAATTTTTTATCACATTTATCTCATAATTTATGTTTAAGTTAATTTTTAGATAATAAGTATAATATAGTAGATATATATGTTTGTATATGTATATAATATATATATATAGATATAGTATGTTATGTGACATGAAATATTGATTTACAGTTAATTATAAATGAATTCAAATATACAATTTTTCTCTAAGTTCTTATTGAAGTATATTGTGTATCCACTAATAATCATATACAATAAGAAACAGTATTAGTTGTTTAATTTTAAAATTAAAAGAAAATATTATTTTGTAAAAAGTGTAAAATAATATTTCTGATTAGTATCTAAAAAACAGTTTTTATACTCCAGATTCATGACTTTCTGTAATTCAGATGCACCTCCATTCATAGTGGGCAGGCAGTAGAGATACAAAGTCATTTCAAATATAAATCACATTTGTTAGTAATCATAGTGTATTTTTTTTTTAATTCATCAACAAAAGGAAACTATTCAATTCTTAAAAAAAAAAAAAATCACAAAATTTTCCTCTATATTTTATATTGTTTGTTGTTTAACTCAGGTTTTGGGTTATAAAAGCAAACTAAATAACTGAACTAAAACACCTTATCTGTAAATAAATATTGTTTTGCAGAATGAACTCTCCTGGTTATAATGTTTGTTACCATTGTAAAAATCAATTCATTTGCTAAATTGTTTGAAAGTCTTTTGATAAAGAGTTCTCTTCATTTAGATAACTAGATAAATCTATAGAGGATGTACAATATAAATAATTAATGCTTTATTTCAGTAACTAAGATTGTTATGCAGTTTTAATACACATAGCATTAAAAACAAAATTTTTTTTTGCCCTGACATATTTTTATGATTTATCAGAAAATAGGTTGTTTTTATATAAATAATAAATAAAATTAAAAATATAATTTCCTTACATTATTAATTTAAACACCCTTAATTTTATTCACAATTTCATTACTAATTATCTCGAACTTTTTTTTAATTAAAATGAAAACAAATTTACTTCTGAAATATGTAATATATTCTTAATTTCTGGGTTTTTTTTTAATTAATAGTTAACCAATTACATTAAATAGCTTAATCAAATATTTTATTCACATATGAGAAAAAGTTTAATTGAAGTTTCCAGTCCACCAATGCTAGTATTTTTTTCTTAAATTAATAATCTTGTTTTAGAATTGATGAATCATGATGACATGAAAAAAGTTTGCTCTTTTTCCATTAGTAAACCTGTTCAATGTTTTATTTTTTACTTCAAAATACAGTTATTTTACAATTATCATAAAATGATTCTATGAACTTCTATTTCTGGATTGAAATTCTTGTTGACCCAAGTTTTTTATCAAATAATAATAACTCTCATTTTAGTATAAACCTAAATAAGTTCAGGATTGGTCTTGACCTGTCTCAGACAGATGATGTAATAATACAGATATAATATAAACTATAAAGCAAATGGATTTAAAAGATTTCAGCAGAAAATGTCTATAAATTAAGATTGTCAAGTTACTATTACATAATCTACATAATTATGAAAAACATTCACTGAAGTTTTCCCTGAATCAGAAGATAACAATAAATGTAATATTTATTATTTTTCTTTTATTATTAATTTTCATCATTATTTTTTTAATTTATTTAAGAATTTCTCAGATATTGATTTTAATGACTCATGTACAGTTTCCTTTCTATCATCATTAATTTTTCTAACCTAGTAGTAGTTATGATTAATCATTCATTACATCATTATGATTTATCATTCATTATATGTAAAATAAAGATTCATTTTTCACTTAAATTCTCTGGTGTCTTGTAAATATTTCTTCCTATAACTATCTCTTTAAAAAAAAAACAAAATTATATATATAATATAAATCATCAACATATTGACCGCTTTGTTAATTGAATTCAGTATTAACTGAAACTTAACCATCAAAACATAATAAACAGATAAATAAACTTATAAATTAATACCAATAATCGATTTTTGTGGGAAACACATCATCAGTTGGTATTCCGTTCTATGGTTACATCAAAATCAATTATTTAAAAATATTTAAAACTTAAAATTGCTTAAACTATTATTGTTTTATAATTTGAACTTTGTTATTCCATTACTGGAATGATTTCTGTAATGGAAAGCAGAGTTGCATGTTCATCCACAACAAGGTTCTGGATTAAAAAACAATGATTAGTTTAGGAAATTATAAGTTTTAAGTTTTTTTTAAATAATTGATTTTAATGTAATTATATAATTGAATACCAACTGATAATGCAATATTGATGTTAATTTGGTATATTTATTTATCTTTTAACTGTGTTTTAGTGGTTTAAGTTTCAGTTAATATTGAAATAAATACATGTATATACATATTTTGTATATTTTTATAAATAAAGATTTTATTATAATTTTGTAAAATTTATTCTCATAAATAAAACTTATGAAAGTACAATTTTTATTTTCAATATCAGTATTATCAATTGTTGTATATATTTTCCCTAAACATACTTTTTAAATATTCAAATTTAAATTGTTTATTTAAAATATTAAAGATCACTGAATGGTGAATTAAAAATAGTTAAATAAAAATGTTATAATTCTAATAAAAAATGTTTTCTTGTAGGAAAATTTATCTATTTATAATTCATACTGGCAAACCAGAAAGACAAGATGAATTTGAGCTTACAATGTAGAAAATATAAAGTTTTAATTTTTCATGACATATATTTGTCTCTGGCAGCTTGGAAATAACAAACAAATAATAATTTTGTGATAATCTTTTGTTTAATACCACACTTTAAAAGGACTTGCAAATGAAACCAAAAAAGTTTTTATAATCTCAGTAATTTTCCTGTATATTATAACTTTCTTGTGTATTTGTCAAACAGTAGTACTTGATGACAAATTTGAACCTTCTAGGTTGAACAGTTTGGTCAAAATAAATTTGAAACTTATAAAAAGGTAACATAGGTGTCAACTAAAGGGTTTTTAATCATAAAAAGGAAAAGTAAATCTGTTTGGATATGCTTTTTTTTAATTTTTTCTATACAAAATTTTATTTGCTAAAATTATAATTGTTATAAAAATTCACTCTAGAATAAATTATTGCTTTTTTAATAATTGAGTATAGTAGAATATAGAATTTTGTTATCCAAATTAATTTTAAAATGAAAGAATTTATTATATTTAAAAAAACTCGTTTTTAAAATTAATTCAGTTAAGCTGTATTTGTATCATATATACTCATATTATTCATGTAAATAAGCTTTTGAGTAGTAATTAATTTTTCTGAATACAAAATTTTTTATATTTATTTTATCATTCCTGAAAATTTGTTTACAGGTTCTCGTTTCCGTACTACTCATGATTTTGGTTTTGTCACATTGGATATTCAAGCAACTGTACCAGAAGATTCTGGTGTATACATGTGCAAAGCTATAAATAGGGCTGGAGAAGCTGTATCATCTACTTCACTGAAAATAAAATGTATGTATTGCGTAAAATAAGAAGTATATTTTTATTATTTTATCTAAAAATGCAGATTCTTTTTAGTGGTATTCTATTAGTTATTTATGAATGTGTTGTACAACTAACATTTTGGTGCTTATTGCAGCCCAAAAAAATAAAATTATCGATAAGATAAAATTTATTCATAAGAATTTTTTGTTTTCTATGTTAAACCTGTAAAGAACAAATCTTTGTCATTTTGATTCATAACAAGTTAACAAAACAACATAAATTACTTTATAATAATTAAAATTGAATTGACTTGAAATTTTTGTGGGTTACATTAATATTTAGCAATTTGTTTTCATTACTATTTACTCTATATAACATTCATTATCATTATACCTTCCAGTAACTTTTTTAAGTATTAATGGTCTTTTATTATTTATACATAAATTATGTCATAATCTTTATGATTTTTAATTTACAGCAAAATCAGGTATTGCTGGTGATTCATTGCAGCCAGATGCTTGGCAGAAAATCCAACTTAAAGAAGCAGAGATGAACAAAGTTCCACCTGCATTTGTTGACACAGCACCACAACAAGCTCCTGTATTCACTCGTCATCTTGAAAATAAGGATAAACTAGTTGAAGGACAACATGTTCATTTGGAAGCACAAGTTGAACCACGTACTGATCCAAATCTAAGGGTTGAATGGTTCAAAAATGGAATTAGTCTTACTACTGGTAAGTTATCTTGTTTATTTTTTTCCTTTATTAATTGTAAATTAGATTAATTAATAACATAGCAAAATAACAAAAGTAACATTTTTGTATCCTTATTATAAAATCCCATCGTATGATATGATTAATATTTTTTATAATTTTATATAAATTATTTCTGAATTTTTCCACTTGAATTTTGATTGTATAATTATTTAGTTTCATTACTTACTTTCATAATAATTTATGTTGAATATTTTCTTTGTTTGTGTAACAGGCTCACGTATAAGAAGCACATTTGACTTTGGTTTAGTTTCTTTGACAATTAATGGTTTAAGACCAGATGATTCAGCTATATACACTTGTAAAGCAACTAATTTACTAGGTGAAGCTGTATCCACATGTACTATGAAAGTTGAAGGTAACTTTTTTTATAAAAGTTTAATTTTTTTCAAAAATATTATTGTAAAACTGTATTTTTTAACGATTGCTGTAAAATTTTTTGTGTAATTTTAATTTTAAAATTCATTTTTCAATTGAAGTACATTTCAAGATAGTATTTTTAGCTATCAGACTTAGATATCTATTGTAGTTTAATAGAGAAATTTAAATTTTGTCTTAATTACATTATTCATTTAATAAATTTTGTATGTCTTGCTGAATTTCTATTTAATATTTGTTTATCTCATTATTTACATAATATTATTTTTTTTATTTATCTCATTATTCCTTTTTTATTAATTTATTTGAGGGTTGTAAAGTATTTTTATGACATTAAATATTTTTTTCATTGAATAATCTTTTTTATTGTATGAATCATTAAGATTAAAAAAATCATTAAAAAATGTAAGTTTCAAAGCGATATTTCTTTTTTTATGTGGCTTCAAAATCAGAAAAAATGTTTGATTAATAGCATTCCAATATTAAATCAAAATATTTTGAATTATGCCTGTTATTGAACTTAAAAAAAAGTGTGCAAAAATATTATCCTCACTAAAAAATACCATGTACGTATATTGTAACTATTGAAATCAGTTCAGATATACAGATCCAGAGATGAACTGATTAATATTGTTATTAAATAACAATGTTTACATATTTTCTATTTGAAAGCTGTGTTTCATTGTGATGATTTATTACTTCATTAATACATTATATAAAAAATATGCATAGATCTCCTTGGAATAAAAAAAGCATTAGATCTAGTCCTGATGGTTAATTCTCAATTCTCCTTTATTTAAAACATAGTGCCTGCCTTTTAGTTAAAATTAAAAGCAACATTTTTTAAATTACCCACTGCAAAATTTTTTGGCAAAAATAAGTGTATTATTTGTCTTAGGTTATATCTGTTTAACCATATATTCAAAACAAGACTTGGACTACAAATTTACATTATTTAATTATTGTATATACATAATTACTTTATGTAATTGATATATATGTTTATGATTATAATGATGAAAATGACCTTACTCCAGTTTCTGATATTTATGTTATTTCACTAAGTTCTTTCATTTCTGAAGGAGAAAAACATATTTCTAAATTTGAATTTACTTATTAAGGCACATACTCTTTAAATACTTAGCCAGCTGAACCATTTTTTTTTTTTTTAATAATTGTATAAATAGCTAATATCTTAACGGTGTTATTATAATAATTATGTTTGTTTTAGATCGTAACTGGTTGCAGTCCCAAGCACTTAGACCAGATGCACTTCCTCTTATTGAAGATTTAGAACGTCCTAAAGAAGGACGTCCAGAAGCAATTGAACCTATATTTGAAGGACCCGTCTTTATTTCACATCTTAATAACAATGAATGCAATGAAGGTGAAAATGTTCACTTTGAATGTCAAGTTGAACCTTCAAAGGATCCAACAATGAAAATTGGTAAGTTTATTGTTTGTATTGAATTAAAAATTTATTATTATTTTTAATTATCTTTTAATATTAAAAGACTTATTTTATGATTTATGTTTATTTCTTTAATTTTAAACATGCACATAAAGTCACATTGACTATTCTGTTCTTTTAAATTAAAACAGAATATATATATAGAAAAATTGTTATTTAACCAATGACAATGAAACTAATGCTTTTTTTCAACATAATGCCCAAGTACATTTAGACTTTTATCCCATATTTCTGTGAGCTTTCTTATTCCAGTAATAAAGAATTGTTCTTCTCAATATCAGAGTTAGTTTTGCACTACATTTTTGATCTGATTTGATTTTTGATTGTTGCCAAATTTTTGGTACCACAGAGAATTCTTTGAGAGAAGCGAACAAAATATCTGATTGTGTAAGATTATGACTATAAGGTAAATGTGCAACATCTCCTGACCCAATTTTTTAATCCTTTCCACTTTTGAGCAGTATGAGGGTGGGCATTATCATGCAGAAGAATTATGTCTTTTAAGAGAGAACCAGGATGTTTCTTCCTTTTTCCAATTTTAATATTTATTTCTAGCAAGTCACAGTACTGTGACTTGCTAGAAACTGCAACTTCACTGTTGACTGTATATTCTTCCAACAATAAATAAAATTAAATAAACATTATATATACTTTTATAATTCAAGATAAAAAAAATAATAAATAAACTATTGATGCTGTTTTAGAAAATCTTGTATTATTTTACTAGGAAGAATCTTTTTTTATATGTAGTAGCTGCATTATTATAACTTATAGTAATTCTGTTTCTATTTTTTTAGAATGGTTTGTAAATGGAAAACCATTACCTACTGGATCAAGATTTAAATCTACATATGATTTCGGTCTTGTGACATTAGACATTAATCATGTATATGCAGAAGATTCTGGTATATATATGGTTAAAGCTACTAACAGCAAAGGACAAGCATCTACATCTGGATCTTTACGTTGTCACAGTAAGTTTATGTTTGTATCTTAATTAAAACTATATTTCAATCATCTTTGAATTTTATTTAGTGCGTTTTAACCTATATTAATGTATTAACAATTAAAAGTAAATGTCGATAACAGAAAAACTAAACAAAAAATGGAATAATTATTAAATTTTACTTAGATCAAAATATTAATGCATATTCATTACTGCATTAACTTTTTTAGACGTTTGTTTAATGATTTCTGAATTATAGTAAACAGTAATTAATTTAGTATCAATCCTTTTATATCAAGTTATCAACTAATGGTAGCAGACTAGTAATAATAATAATGGTGGATTTAGAACCAATAGGCCTTCCCAAAAATTCCTATGTTAAATTTTATTTGAAGTAAGTCCTTGATACCAAATGTATTGAAACTGAATAAGTAATTCATTGAAAATAAATTGTAAAAAACCATTAATATTGATGGAATACTTCTATAATCAGAACATGTGTTAATTTGCCAGAATGTAACAAAAATTTATATAATTAACACAGGTTAAATGTTTCTATTTTAATTAATTTATCTACTGATGTTACCTTTTTGAATAGTGAAACAACATATGAATTATTATATAAGTTATAATAGGTGTATATATAGTTTATAAGAATATTTATTAACACTATATATATATATATATATATATTCAGTATTAGAATATAAAGTTAATTATTTATTTTCTGTTTATAGGCAAAAAGGACATTTATTTGGATACACAACATCCTATGGGTCAAGCAGGTTTAGAAAAGGTACAAGAAGTTGAAGATGCATTTGCTTCAAAATATCAAAGACAACCTTCAGTACCTGATGCTGCATTCCCTAAACCAGTTTTTACTATCCCTCTGCAACCAGAATTCCATCTTAGTGAAGCTGAACCATTACATCTTGAAGCACAAGTTGAACCTAAAGCTGATCCTAAATTGAAAGTTGAATGGTATTTCAACGGAAAAGTTCTTGAACATGGTAAGTAATAGTGGTTATTGGTAAATTATTTCTTGAAGTACAGAAAACTAAGATTAAAAAGTAAACTTTTATGTTTGTTCAATTTAATTTAGTGACTTTTTTTTAAAATTAATATTTATATTTTCTCTTCTTATGAAAAGAATTGTAAAAGTAAATTTATAATTGGACAGGAAATATTTAAATTGATAAGGAAAATAGAATAAAATCTATTATATAAGAATTTTTTATTTTTTGTAATATTTTAGAAATATTTTTATTATTATTATTATTATGTACTTTATTAGTCTATTTGTTTATTGTCTTATTAAGTAGTTTATTATTATTAATAGTATACACAAGTGTTATTATTAGTCTAGCATTAGACCTCTGGATCATTCAACAAACAACTGCTTATCCAGTACTGAGCATAAAGGTTTTAATTTATCTTGTATTATATAAAAGCGCATCTTTTTTATCAATAAATTTGATTTAATTTGAAAACAGAAAAAGAGCTTTTTTCCATCTAAGTGATACTGTTTCTGTTGGATATTTTTAGAAACACTCTACAGCTCCTGGAGTGCCTTATTAATATCTACTATGTAGATCCTATTAAGGGATTACTTTCTTTTGTTAAATTATTCTGTATATCAGTTTTTCTCTGTAGAAAAAACTTTTATGTTTGAAGATAAATGAAGACATCATTTAGTCACATGAAAAATTGATGTATATTCTGTATTTTAAATTATTTTTACAATTTAGTATATTTTATATAATATTGTAAAAGTAATGTAATTTTCAAGCAACTTTCCAGATAAAAGGTTGTAAAGATTGGACTGTATTTCTTATGTCTGTTTTTTTTTTTTTTAAATATGTTATTTAATGAAGTAATATACAAGTATTTGCCAAAAAATGTTTTATAGGAGTACAGTTTTGATTGATTTTTTTTTTTTTTGGTTGTCATATTAATGATTTATTGATTGAAAATCAAATAATTTTATACATGCAAATCAGATAAGATACTTTTAATTTTACTAGCTACCCTTTTTTTAGTAAGTTTATATTTTGTCATTAAATTATAATTATTTTCTGTTATTTCAAAATTCTTCTATTTTATTGTACACTACTGTACATCAAAAGAGATTGCATTTGAATATTCATTACTAATATTAGAATTTTAAATTCCTTCAAGATTGGAGAGAGCAAGAAGAGCTAAGAAGTGTCATATTTCAGTAAATATTCATCAACCCAGCAATGGAAGAGACCTGCAGCATTTTGTTTTATATAGTTTTTTTCCCTGTACTCCCTCTTTTTTTACATTCTTTAAATAATTATCTTTTTCTTTTAATATTTTATAGTTTTAAAAATATTTTATTAATTGTTACACGGCATGTCACCAAGTTCTTGAACTAGAATTTATTTTCATATTTTATGAATGCTTTCATTTAATTTTTTCAATAGGTTTTGCATTTTAATATTTAAAAAGAATTTGATCCAGTCTGTTGTTGTTCTTAACAATGAATAATTTTTATTGTTATTGGACAAGTTGCTGTTCTTAACAACAGACTGGAACAATTTTTTTTAAAATGTTATAAGGCAAAATCTGTTGCTTTAACATTTAAAACGTGATATTTAAAAAGAATTGGCTCTTGTTCAGTTATTTCATCATATTAACTTTCTTACCTCATATGGAAATAAAACATAACATTAGTTGTTGTAACATTTGAAAACGAATGAACAGTAATCGTACATTTTTGTTATTCCATCACATTAAAAATTAAATTATTAGTTTTTATTTCCGAGTAACAATATATTTTTCATAGTTTTTGTTCAATTCTATTTAGTAATAATAATAATTATGTTTTAAAACAATTAAAATGTTATCATGCACTATTATTTTGCTAAGTGATAATACGTGTCTTATCAAATATTTTCATATATGTAAAATATATACAGTTGTATTTAGTTAGTATAATTTATATTTTTCTGATAACATTTTAGGATCACGCTTCAAGGTGACGAGTGATTTTGGTTTTGTGACTCTTGATTTGACTGAAGTTTATGATCGTGACCAAGGTATTTACACATGTAAAGCATATAATGATGCCGGGGAAGCTTTTACATCAACAACAATTTATTGCACATCCAAGGCTGGATTGATTGAACAAACTCAGCATCCTAAGGGTGAAGAAGGTTTAGAAAAGATTCAGACACTTGAAGAAGCACTGAGAAGACAAGAACCTGGTGCACCAGAAGCTGAAGATGGACAAGCTCCTGTGTTTACTAAACAGGTAAATTAAACTTATTTTTCTATGAAGTTAAATTCAGTGACTGAAAATCCTGAGGATATTTTTGAAAAGATATGGTTTTAAAAAACTATGATATTTAAAATAGTATTATTTAAACTTTAAAAGTTTATTAGACAATAAAAGTGTTTGATTTTTCAAACAAAAAAAAAGAGTTTTCTTAGAAAAGAATTTTTATTAGTTCCTCTGAAATATTTTAATTATTTATCCTAAATTAAGATCATTTGAGGCTAAATTTGTTTAAGGTGATAATTATGTAAGCAGGTACGTCATAACTGATTTGACTTTCATCAAATCCTATCAATCATTACAAGAATGTAGACAAACCAGTTATGCAATTAATTTGCCTAAGGGTTATGGAGTACATCAATTCCTTAGTCCTTGGAAGCATAAAATAATGGATGGATAAAATAATGGATTAATGGATGAATAATACAAAATTAATAAGTTTCAATACCTTATTTATTAGCAATCTATTTATTGTTCATCCACCATTATTAATAAAGAAAGTAATTCCATTTATAAAGAAAAAAATATATATTTTAATTTTAAAAATCATGAATGGTGAAAAGAATTTAAACAGGATTGAAAAATCTCAATTTTTGTAAAATAGTATTCTGTATTCTTCTAGGAGTTTTATATAGTGGTTCAAAAAAATGAATTGTAATATTGCTTATAAAGAACCTTCACTATGATGAAGATTAAATAATCAGAATTGAGAAGAAAATTTAATTCACGAAGAATTAAATTTTTTCAAATTTTTTTCTCTACTTAATTAAATATAAATTCTTCATTTTGTTTTGTTTTACTAAAAACAGAGTATATTTAATTTTTTTATTTATTTTTTTGTATCTTATGAAGTTGTTTAAAAATTTTTTGTTCATTTTCACTGTTGTTTCTTTGTAACTGGATTGATTTTAATTCCTTTATCTTTATTTTTTTTACTTTTTTTATTTTTATGATATAATTAATACATCATTGTTGTCATATTTGGTCTTAGAAAAATTCAGTTGCACTTCATTTTATGTTCTCCCATTGATAATTTTGTTCATAGAGTAAGTTTTTTTTCTAGAAATATTGTGTTCATTTACTAATTAGTATACTACTGTTAATATTGATTTCCAATTAAAATTCTACCTAGAATTAAAATTTACCATTAAATTGCAATCATCTATTATTTTGTAATTTTTTCTCTAATGTAATAATAATTATGTTTAAACATAAATAACCTAACCCACCTTTTTTTTTTTTTTTTTTTTTTTGTTTTTTTTTTGTTTAACCTCCGGAACCACATTTAAGTATATCTTCAGAGGATGAATGAAATGAATGAATTGTAGCGTGTGTGAAAAATGCCATGCCTGACCGGGATTCGAACCCGGGACCTCC
>JAAAKQ030333041.1:8018-125308 GCA_010016005.3 Zanna intricata
TGTGTGTGTGTGTGTGTGTGTGTGTGTGTGTGTGTGTGTGCGTGCGCGCGCGCGCGTGCGTGTGTGTGTATGTGTAAATATATATATTTATTTATTTGTAGACCGATGTATAAATTTTATGGTTCAAAAATCTCCAAAACTAAACTAATTACTCTGAAATTTAAATATGCTGTAATAATGGATATCATGTTGTGCATGTGAAAAAATTGTATGAAGTTTGGGCGAGTCGTTCTTGACTTACGTTCAATTTAATTTCAAAAAATTTGAGCGGGGCTGTTAAAAAATACTCGTATTTAACTTCATATTACATATTTTCAAACTTTTTTGACATATTTAATATTATATATTTTAATATGTAATATTACATATTTTCGGACATCTTGGGCAAAGAAATAAATTAAAAAAGTTATTCAAAACCAATCCATGAATGCCGGACCGGAAGATTTATATTTCAACTGAATAATTCAACTGATTCGACAATTCCCGGAATAGGAATTTTTTTTGCTTTAAAAAGCGTGAGCTTTTTTCAGATAGTTCTTAAGGATTTAATAAAAAGTTAAATTTTGTTCAAATATATGTTTAATATGAACAACGAAACAATCTTTAACAGTACAATGTTTCATCAATCACGTCTCAAAATCTCCCGATAGTTAAGAGCGGGATAGATTAGCCATAGACTACGGCCAATCTATAACATAATGTGTAGCTTGGTTTATTTGTTTCTTCGTTTGGTTTTTGTCCTTTGGCTAGATTCATTTTCTTCGTGTTCATCCACTTTCAATAGTTTTGCATTTTTCTTCCCCAATTAAGAACTGTAGATATAAGAATGATCGTCACAAGGTACTATTACTATCTTTTTCTGATAGGCTTTTCTGATAGGCATCAAGTGCTTTTTATGCCTATAAAATAAATTTAAGTTTGGCCATGTGGTGATTGGATGCAGTCATGTCTCCTTATCCTAAATAATACAATACAATAAAATACAATTGTCGCAGATATATTTGATTCAGCCTTTACTGTCGGATAGAAAATTATTTCGATGAATTTAACATCGAATAATGAAATCCGATCAAATATGTAAATTTACCTTCTAGGCGTATGCATTCTCTCAACAAAGTTACTTGCTTTCTCGGAACGGAACGACAATGTAAAGCTTTACTAATACTACAGCAGCCGATTACAGTTATCTAACATGCATAAAACTGGATTTTAAAACACTAAAATGGTAAGATGTCATAAGACATGTTCGCTCAAAAATAATATATAAATTCTGATGGACATCAAAATTAAACAGAAATATTAAACGATATTTCATATGCAATACGAGCATTTTATCCGTACATTTTAACTGAATCGGCGTACCTATGCCGGAATTATATTTCTACTTCTGTATGTACATGAATAATTTACATACAGTTCGTTCGTATCAGATAAACCATTGAAGCAAATTCCGATTTTACCAAAATGATTTGTGCATATGTAACACGTAAATAAATCAATCATACTTTGCCTGTACTTTTGTAAATAAATATTTTAAACATCCAGAGAGAAACATCAGATGGTTTAGTTTTTATTTGTGTAAAACCATACGTTCCATAGTATTTTGTACCGAAATGAATTATTATGTTAATAAATTACTAGTAGGATAATTACACAACTGTCAAACTCGATAAAAATTTTAAAAAACTTTCAAAAGTACCTAATTTAATTACATAATAACATGAAATATCATGAAATAAATAAATAAATATATTCAAAACATGCTTTAAAACTTTCGAATCGGAAATAATCATGTTTATAGTTACGGAAGTAGCTGAACAAACTTCAGGATTTGGCATTAGAGAACTTTTACTGGAGTCGAAAAACGATAAAATGCGCACTGAATACAAATGCTGTGTACTTCTTTCTTAAATCAAATTGTAAATTATTCTTCTCTTCCTTTTCCTTTTTATAAAGAATATAAAATATGAATTTACATTAAAATATTCAAAATTATATTATAAAAACCATTCCGTTTCTGTGTACATTCATTTATACTAAAATACTGTTAATATACTTCACAATTGAAAAAGAAATCTTTTTTCACAAGTGAAAAGGTTTTCAGCTGTTCGTCCAATATGCTACGAAATACCGAATAAATTGTTCCAAGAAAAAATTTAATTTATAAATATCAGGACACAAGCGGCAAATATTTTAGGTGATAAATTTATGTTACGTTTTAAAGCTAAATTATGATAACGTTTTCTGAAATTTACAGTATAATTTACCCTGAAATCAGCAATAGATTTTCAATATAATCACTAAATGGTTATTGATATATTTCATAGCAAAACAGTGGAATTTCTGACTAATCTGGGTCGGAATATCCAAGTCCCGAATTTTACTAAACAATCAGTTGGTTAAAAGAATAATACATTTAGGCTTTATTATTCGAATTCTTTCAACTTTAAAAAACCTTACTTACAAAAAATTAACTATAAAGAGCTAAAAAGTAACAATGAAATTTTTATTGAATTTTTCTTCCTGTTTGGCCTCAATGCTAAAATAAACAATCGGTTCCAATTTACCAAAAACCATAAATAAATTTGAATATAAGAAAACAAAAAAAAACATGCAGAGAATTGTTTCCATTAAAATCTCTCAAAGAATATGTATACAAATGTATACTACGTCATTCTATATGATTGATATTCTATGTATCAAGTATACATATGTGTGCATTTCTATACAAATTTTATACAGAGTAAATAAATAGTATGCCTAACAACAACACTGATAAAAAATAATACAACAATAATAAACACAACAATAATAAATTTCAGAACATAAAATAAATTCCAAAAAAATTACCTTATCAGTCACATAAAAATAATTAATCAAAAAAGCAATGAAACAGAACAAAGAACCAACAAAAGTCAGTGAGAAAATTAAACTGGAATTTTGAAGATGCATCCTAGGGTAGCTGATTCACCTCAAATCTCAAAGAACATAAAGATATACGCAGTGGCTTTCGGCGAATAACGTCCTCGTTGCAATCCAGGAGGCTAACCGCGAGCCATCACATGTTTATTTAGTCTCATTTTGTACCTTGTACAAAATCGCCGTTATCTCCTCTGGAACGGTTGGCAATTCCAGAAAATCTTGTATCCTTCAATCAGGATAATAATTCAATCTCTTATTGGGCGAAAGTTAATTTTAAATTTAATATGAAGACAATAAATTATAACTGATCATTCAACTGGTTTCCTAATTACATACTTCTCATCTACCTACTCTTGAGTCGACACCCAGCATTCTTTTGTTTATATAAAAAAAAAATTATATAAAATTGCTTATATTTAGCATAATTTACTTAAATGATGCAATATTGCAAATTATTATTTAATTTAACAAAGACTACAATGCTTTTCTCTTTGAAAGATTGGAAAAATGAAACAATAAATATCTAAATATAACTAAAACAAATAAAATATATGTAGATCGACGTTCTGCTCTTCAACAGACCTTAGGCAAATTTATTTCATTGTTTGTACTCTTACTCTTTTTAAGTGATCTGTCAAGCGCACTAACTTTCTATTTCCAAAAGATCCTGTCAGCAACCGTACAGAAGCTCCGTATGACAACTGTCAACGATAAGACTTTTCCATATATGTAAATATATTTACAAACAACATACATTTCCGCTGCATTTACAAAAAATTTATAAAACAAAATAGTCTTCTCATAAAAAAGAAACATCAAAATCTCACTATTTCAGTAATAATTTTTTTCCTTCGAAAGTTTTAACTTTAAAAGGTAGTTTTTTAATAAAACTTTTTTTTGTTACAGATAAAAGAACAGAATAGCAACAATCTAATTCGGCAATATTACTCTATTACCTAGTTTTATCAGATACGCGATTCATCAGCGTGTCAAAAAAAAGATAATTCAATCTAGTAATTTATTGCGCCATAAAATACATCTACGAATATTTTCAAATCAAATAGTTTAAATACTTTAATTTAAATACTCATAATAGAATAAATAAATGTAGAACAAAAGAAAAAAACATTAGTTAAGATGGTTTTTAACATAAATTAAGATAATATAATACAATTTAATGGAAAACTGATGTAAGCACGAACCGGACTGAGTAAGCAATGAGGACAAAAACTTGACTGTAATGTAGCAAAGGGGCTGGACTTGGCATCGGCGTGACTCATACGGCTTCCGGTTGAAAATGAATCTAAAAAGCAATCAAGAAGAACAGTTTCCGGCCATGATCGAGCAGAACACTTCCTTCAGAAGCAACACTTGCTCTTCCTTCACTGTGGCGGCGGCCATTTGCATTAAGACCTCCAGTTCCCATACCCATACAGCTCAAAAATTACTAGTTATGCCATCAACGAATGAAGGCGGTAATTTTTTCATCTTTATATACTCTTTCTGAAATTAGTATATTAAAACTCGTACGCTACACTACTTTCATATGATCAAACCGTAACTATAAGATAATATTAATAAAACCGACTTTATTGTAATCGTTTAGCGGAAATGATCAACATACTGCTTCAAAGACCGCGATCCACACATTTAATAAATTGTTCGTTTAGTAAGTGTCAGTATTTAAAAAAACAAGCACGAAATTTGACCGTGACACGGAAGATTCGGTAGTTAGATTCGTTGGCTAAGTAACAAAATAATAAGCTAATCCAAAGTACAATACAATAAGTTAATATTTTACGCGATTTTCTTCTTTTTTTATTTTTATGTTTTACTAACTTCAGGTTGATTCTTTATTAAAAATTAGTAAAATCTTATTTAATTGATAATAAAGCCTATGTATGATGAAACTACGAATTTATCCCGTTAATAGGATGTATTAATTTAATATTACTAGAGACAAACGTATAAGTTAAACATGTGAAACTAGTGGTATACTCTGAAAATACATTCCACCAAGTACGCCGGTATCTTTGAAAAAAAATAAATAATTAGAATTATCTTCTTTAAAAATAAATAAATAATTGAACGTTTTAAATTCGATTAGTCACCCAAACAATTAAATACTTTATTCACATTAGCATACTGCTTTTATTCATAAGAAAATTCTTTAAAAACCGCTAAGAAAGTTTTTGAAACAAAACCTCTTCAAAAATGTAATTTCCTGTAAAAAAAGAGTAAATGAGGATCATCATACCAAACAAAATTGTTAAATGGTAACCATGTTTAAGCGTTTTAAAATAAAAACAGATTGTATAATACATGAAAGGTAACCGAAATTGATTGCGAATTCTAACTGATCTTTCCTTAATAAGATTATTTAATCTTCTTTTGTCATGAAAACATTTTTTGGCGCGTGATGCCGCACACTTTTGTGGTAGATTTCGGCTCGGAGAAAAAAATTGCTGACTCGTAATCAAAAATCGTCATGAGAGCTAAGCATATGTATAGAAGAGAAAGACACGGAGCGAGAATTTATACATATATGCGTATGACGTATATATAGAATGAAAGGCGGGAGAAAAAAACGTCGATGATCCGTCAGCGATTTCCAGTATACTTCTCTTTCTCTCTCCCTCTCTCTTTCTGTATACTTGCGGATATGCACGTATACGTTCACATCAATATACAGTAAAGAAAGACGTTGATTCCACTTTTCTTTCATTATCCCGCTCTTATTCTCTCTTTCTGTATACCGGTACGCATATACGTATACATTATGCATCCGGAGCAGTTGCTTTGTAGATGTGGTTGTGTGTACCTATACGTATTGAAGTGTTTATTAAGTTGCTTATATAAAATTAATTTTAAAATAATTGTTTTAATTTAAAGTAAAAATAACATAGCAAAATATTTGTGAATAAAGAAAAAAAATAGTAAAATATATTAAAAATGTTAATTAAAAAAAAATGTATATGCACACACACACACACACACACACACACACGCACATATATATATATATATATAAAGTGCATGTATATATACATTTTTTTTTTATTGTTTAAATCATAAAGTATATGAATGTATGCTTATACTTTAAGACCATTAAGAGAATTAGAATTCTCTTAATGTAAGGGACTTTCTACAATTTTTCTACATAATTCCCGTTATTATCGATGCGTTTTTGCAGGCGGTGTAGCATTTTTCGTATACCAGTGTCATTGAACACTTCCGCCGCGGCGCGCAGGTAGCGTACGACCTCTTTTTTCAAGTCCTCGGCGATCCTGAATTTCGTTCCCCCAGGTATGACTTCAACACAGGAGGGTTCGTATCTGCTGTGGTAAAGATTGAAGTGTGCTGGTTTTTAAGTTAATATAGAAAAATATATATATATATATATTATATATAAACGTAATAGCGGCATGATATTATATAATTATAACATTATATACTTTTATATAAAGCTATTATAACTATAATGCTTTTATAACTATAAAATAAAGAATATTATAATTCATTATTAAAATTTAAATGTTTTCTAACATTTATTTAATAAAGAAAACCAATTTAATTTTTATTATCAAATTATTTCATTTCCAATACACTAAATTATAAATAGATTTCTTAAGCAGTCTATTAATTCCTTTTAAATGAATAATCACATTCATTAGAATAAGCAATAGAATTAAATATAATTATTAACCAATGATATCAGTATACATTGTTTTAAGTGTTTTTTTTTCAAATTACAGCAACTGTAGCTGCTTAGCCTGCAACGAATTTTGTACACAACAAAACACCAAACTCTTTGTGAAAGGTCATCAAAAAATACAAATTTTTACTTGGAGATTTAAACAAGTATAATGGATTAATTATATTTGAAAAATATGCAAAATGTTTAATATAACAAAGGTTAAAATATTATTTAAATTATAGCAAACGATTAGGTAATCCTAGTTTGAATTTTTGTTAAATCTCGTAAAGTAACAAAAAGGAGTAGTTGTCTTTTGCAGTTAGAACAGTTGCTAAAATAATTTTTTTAAATATTTAAAAGGAAAAAAGTATTGAAAATGTAGAATTAATTCATCATGATTAGTTTCAGTCAACGTATATTTAAATTATTAAAAAAAAGTAATAATAAATTAATTTCTCGAACAAAATAATCTTTGACAGCCTGTCAAAATACTAATATATGAAAAATAAAAACAAAAGAAATTTTTTTCTTTTAAAGTTGATTTGATAAATTTTATTTTAAAATGTTTTTCCTTTTACTAATCAAATAATGAGTAGTTTTTTCTTCACATTTTCACATTAAAAACCAAATTTTTATGTCATTCAAAATGAAATTTAATAGAGAACTAACATTTTTAATAAGGGAAAAATAATCGCGGATTAAAACTGATAATTTTTCCTTTTCATGAAATTAAACTTTTTTTTTTTTATTTTTATAAAATGTTAAAAATTTAAATACTTTATCCAAATATATTGCAAAAGATCAAAGAAGCAGGTAAAAATGCAAACTAGAGGATTAATTAGCGTAACTCAATTATAAAGTACGTAACCTGAGTCAAGGGTTAAATCTCAAACGAGGAGAGTGGGTGAGGCAGGTTACAATTACCTCAATTCACAGACAACCGTTCGAAAGATAGTTGTGGCTGGGTTGGAAATATAACTACCACACCCAACCGCTTTTAGGATCCTGTCAATAAAGAAAAGAATCCTAGAATCTATTCTAAATAATCTGGGTAGAATAGAAATTACGTATTAAAATCATGAATGCTTGTCATTTTAAACTGATATCAAACCTTCACTGGGCAGTACGCAACTACGCTATTCAATCACACAGGCAAGAATAGAAATAAAAACTAAGCGTTCAAAATTGATTTTTTGATGTTATTCTTTAAATAATAATTTAGCTGAATCTAATGAAATATACGAAACTAATGTAACTGCAAAAGCAAAAGTTTTTAAAATCAACAGAAAAGGATAAAGTTAACGAAGTGGTAGTGATACTATAAACTTATGTAAATAAATTAACCAGCAAGTTAACATAAAACTTAATTAGAAGTCAATAATTTTTTAAATAGAATTTAAGTAATAAACGCTACTGAAACGTAGATGTAATAAGAGATTGATCTGAACTAGTCATTAATAACGGATATGAAGAACAGCGTAAAGTTTCTCTAGTCCGTACTGACAAGTGAAAGTTCAAGCAACTGACTACGCCTACAATACAATCATCTTCCTTAAGGGATTAATTGTAGGTGTAGACAACTGGTCGAATATTATATATATATATATATGTATAATAAAAATACAGTTATAAGTTAGTCACTGCTTAGTCACGACCTCATAGGTTCAAGGCCAAAACATTCATGTTACAATAACAATGATCTAATACATTCTATTTTATGTCGGACATAAGTTTTCATTAGACGGATTCATTTATTAGTTCTCACAAAATATACATATTCATACATACTCGTGTGTGTGTGTGTGTGTGTGTGTGTGTGTGTGTGTAAATTTGAATTTAAATCCATTTATCTAAAAATTAACCTGGTTTTTAATTATTTATTACAAAATTATTGCGGTATTAAATTCAAGAGTAAAATTATTGACGATTTATTTTTTGAATTAAAAAAACTTTTTCTAAACGGTTAAAATAACCAACGGGAGAGCAAAGAGACAGTACCAATCCTATAGTACTCATGTTATGATTAAACTGTTGATAACTTGATGAGACTTTATATCTAGTTTATAGGCCTTATGATTTTGTATCACCGGGCTGGTCTATTAGTTAACGCGACATCGCAAATCAGCTAACTCCGAATTCGAGAGTTCAAACCCTATTAAAGGTAATTACTTTTATACATATTTGAATACCAGATAGTGGACACCGCTATTCTTTGGTGGTTGGGTTTCAATTAACCACACTTCTCAGGAGTGGTCAACCTGAGATTATACAAGAATACACTTCATTCACATTTATACATATCATCCTCATTCATCCTCTGAACTACCTTATGGTAGTTCCGGAGGCTAAACAGAAAAAAAGAGTCCTATGCTTTTAAAAAAAAACTATTAAGTTAAATGATAAAAAATTAAAAACAATCTTCTATCACTGTCTTACTTTGTCATCAAAACATGTAAAGATCAGTTTTTCTTAATGTCGTATTATCTTCAAACTTGACAAGAAGTTTTTTAAAATCCTAAAAGCTTCATTAAATGTTTTATAAATAGCTAAATAAAATGAAAAAAGAAGCTATATTCTAGTTTTATGTTTATATATACACGAATCAGTAACTTGTTTGAAAATTTTCTAGACTAATCAAATCAAACAAATTGGTTTCCAAATTCTAAAGCCCTTTAAACAAATTTGTTTTAAATTCTAGTACCACATTTACAAATATAAACGTGTAAATAATGTTTGGCACTTGTTTAGATATCCCAAGGAAATGAAAAAAGTAAGTAAGTAAATAAAAAAATAAGAACTGGCTGGATGTTTTTATTGAAGAAAATACATTTTTAACTGATGAACTCTTTTCTTCATAGAACTGATTGTTTATTTTCTCAACACCGTCAATGATTTTCAATACTTTTGCCAGTATTTATTTTTTTGTTAATTTACATTAATGTGGTTAATAAATACTAACACAATTTTATGTAAAATGCATGATCACCCAACTAAGCTCAGATTTTATTTATAACTGATAAATTTTGGATGATTAGTAAATAGGAAACCCCTCCCAATATTCATACTTTACCCATAATCTTTCAATGTACAGCTATATCTTGGTAGCTTTATCCAGATAAGACCTTTAAACTTCTTACTAGTTCAAAAAATTGATTAAAAACTTCAAAGTTAACATTTCAAGGTTTATAAGTTCAACTTATTTGTGAACAAAGGAAAATTTTACTACTACAAATTAAAATTTACAACGTATCACACTTTATATCCTACTTTATTACAAAGGAGTTAATAGTAAAATATTAACAAGGCTAAAATTTATATGTTGAACAAAAAAGGGAAAATCGTAATAAAAATTAAAAAAAGGAGAAATAAAAACAGGATCTTAATATACATGATCTAATAATAAATTAAATATGCATTTAAGGAAAGGTGAAGGATAATAACTTAAAACGGATTTACTTTCTAAAGTAGTACATAATATGATTATAGAACTTAATAACACACGAACTTGAAAGGTACTGATTATATCACATTGAAAAACAATGTAAAATAAAGAAATAAAGAAAAAATCTTAGTTCCTGTAAATCTGATATATATGAATATAGATAATAAAAAACATGAACAAATCCAGTTATACTTACAGATCAGTTTTTCCTTATGCATCACACTCACAGATAATATTTGAATGCTTCAAAGATGTTTCGATACATGCCAAAACATAAACCTAAATGAGGCAAATGTAATAGTATAAAACTTGTTTAAGTCAAATATTTTCTGCTCCTAATTTTAAATAAATGGAAGTTTTTGTTAAATGTAAATAAAAATTCGCTCTAAGTAATGTTTATTTCAGATTACAAAAGGTTAACATATTTCCAATTTAGGTAAATAATTCTTTTTTACGTTCAGTAAAGAAGCTACTATTAAAAAAATATCGAGCTTTAATAAAAAGAGGATTTGGAAGAAAGATTATAAAAAGTAGAAAAATAATGGGCTTAAAAAAACAGGATATCCAATTAATAACTCTGATATATTAGGAGAAACATCGTGCAGTAACAACAAGAATAATAAAAATTGACAAAATTAATACTTTAATTTCATAATTATCACTACTAACATAATGTATACAAAATAAAACTTAAAAAAATAAAATTTTTTTCACGTCAAACCTTTGAGAAATAGGAAAAAATAAAATACTCTTTATAAACGCAGATTAATTACAGCCATAATTACTCGCACAAGAAAAATTACGTGTTGTTCAACAACTATACGTGAACAAACTGTTTACACTGTTTAAATTTAATCCACAGATGTATAAAAAATAATTTATTCAGTTATCGGCAACAAAGGCTACTGGAAACTCTTTGTAATTTTCTTCTGACAATTAAGAAAAAAAAGGAAGCGATTTATCAAGGAAAAAATTACTAGAATGTTAGATGTCCTTTGAATAATAAATTAACAGTATATTTTGTTTTAGAAAATAAATCTTAGTAATAGTTAATCTGTAGGATCTACAATCTCGGAAATACAAAAAATTAATTTTATAATTAGGAAACTGGAATTGATTTTAAGTTTGTACAGTGTACCTCTAGTGTGCAAAACCAATTATGGTTTTTCTATACCGTAATCTATATTTCTATAAGATAATTGGACATATTTTAAAACAAAAAAAAATTCTACAAAATAGCAGTATTATTAAGGCGACAGAAATATATCGGTGAATACTTTTTTGGAGTTTTATAAATTTTACACTAAAAAAAAAAACAGTTTTCTAATATTTCTCGAAGTGTGATATCATTTCTTGAATTGCTTTTTTGCGTATATTACTGTTTTTTTTTTTACTGATCTGTAAATACAATTCTTCTATCACTCTTAGTTTTAAAAAAATTACGCTTTAAAAAAAATTAAGAGAAAATATAGTTAAAATCTGTAAAATTTGTAATTTTGCACAGCCACACCTGTGTTAGAATGATTTCGCTGATGCTTTTCTTTTATAAATAGCCTAAGGCACAACACGAATTAATGTCCAACAGTAATCGGCTAGCATGTTATTATTCCATTACCCATTATAGCGGCTTTCCATCAGCGAAATGTCTTGGTGGAAACGATCACCGTGTTCGTCATTTACGTTGATTATTGGGGGAGATTGTCGGGGAATAAATCCAAATTTGAATGGAGGAAATGTATTTTCAAAGTCATATTACATCCCATAACTCTGAAAGAAGTAAAAAGTTTATTAACGATATCGTGGTAATTTTCGGATTTTTGTTTGTCGAGTAAATTTTTGCAAACCTCTTTATAAATAAAGCCCAAGCTGCACTTTCTACATTTTTTAACATTAAGTTAAATGCATCATCTTTGACCAACTCTCTTATCTGAGGACTAACAAACATTCCTTCTTTAATTTTTCCTTCACTTACATTCGGAAATTTCTGCCTGATTTACAAATATCCGGGACTATCCTTCTTCATTGCTTTTACAAAGATGTTTATTAGTCGTAGCTTGATATGGAGAGGGAATAAAAATAGTTTTTTGGGTTCAACTACGGGTTAATGAATAGTATTTTTCCCATTTGGAGTTAAATTGTCTCGTTTCTTCCATTCTGTCGTAACTTAATGTTTATTCCTACCTCGGCTGTCGCATTCGCAAAGAAAACATATGTACATAGTAAAATCTAACTGCATGCCTAACAAAATGGCTATAACTTTCAAATCACAACATATGTTCCAGCTATAGTTTTTATAATTTATTTTTTCAAGCACGTCTTTCATCAAATCGTATGTTTCTTTCAAATTAATACCATAAGCGATTGCTATCAATGGATATTTGTTGTACATATTTGTATATAGATGTTGTACAGTAGTTAAAATATACTTGGACGAATCTATGAAAAGGCGCCAGTTCCAGGTTTATGAACTTGTCCTAAACGCAACATAAGCTCATCAATATTTGTGCAATAAACCAAATTATTTCTATTAATAAAGTACTGAGAAAGTTCTGTTTATCGACATCGAAAGCCTGAAGTTTTTGTATTCTTTGGAGAAAAATTCCAAACTTGCAGTCTTGATCCTAAAATATAGTTTGATGTTTTGATAAATTTAATTCCATAACCAAATTATTTAATAATCCATAACCAAGTCTTGTTTTATAAATGTGGCTTATTGGAAGATAATTCAAAATCAAACGCATTGTTGTCTTCTTCAGTACTGCCTGATTCTTAATTGCTGCTTTCGAAACATACATTCACAAGTAGCTCAGGAACTAAAATAACTTCACTGTGAGGTACAGGCCTAATTGCAGATTGCAAGAAAATTATTTTACATTATGTTAAGATTTTTTAGAAATTCCAGACCCACTTGTTAAACAAAAGTAACAATCGGTTACACAATCCTTTGATTCACGCCAAAGCACACGTACACCAAATGGCAAAGCCTTCCGTGTACCATTCTCTTAAATATACAGAACAATAAGTGCATACTATATGAGGAGCCCACGTCTAATCCTGATCACCAATTTTACACTGAAAGTACAAATAATATGCTTTTTTTATTAAACGTGTAATGTTTTTTCTATTTGGATTTATGGTAAATTCACCACATTAATAACAAAAGGCATCCACATTACTTAGACAATTTTGATGCATTATGACATTGCACTTTAAAGAAACTTGAGCACATTAAGACTAACAAAATTAATTCATTCCTAAATCCATTGCTTAATACAAACAGTAGAGCTGTTTTTTTCAGCTACCTGTTTTGACCTGCACAGACATGAATAATCTTGTTCATGAAGGTTCACTCTTCAATATTAAATATCATGTCGTTATATGCGACTATGTTATTATTTATGATTTGATATGAATTGTCTAGTATTGTTTATTTATAGTTTATAAATTATGTTAACAAAGTTAAACAATAAAAAATCAGTTAACAAAATACAATATAGAAGCTTAAAATGCTAACAATACGTTGAAAATGAAAAAATCCTTTAATTAAAATTTAAACAATTTTCAAAAATGGGTAGGTGGTAGAAAGAATCTGAGTTCATATTCATTTTCAGAATATGAAATATGGTTTTGATGAATCATGATATCGCATGATTAAAATCATGTATCGTAAGTCAGGAAACAAAATTATGTTTATCCGTATAATCAGTATAGATTTAATGATTTCTTTTATCTCAGAAGAGCATTAAGGAAATTTATTTCTAACTGATATAAAAGGGGTAATGCAAATATTTTAAAGTAATATATTTTAATTTAATGCAAATAAAATGAGAGAGTTAAGCTTTATATCTTAAATTTTATAATAAATAATGTTAATATTTTCGAAATCGCTTGATCGAAAACGATCTAATTTTATTTCATGAGATTTATTTAGGGAAAGTATGGCAATAATTATTTATTTTTAAACTGATGTCTAACTGGAAAAATCTCAGGAAAAGTCGGCTAAATTATAATAATTATAAATAAAACGATAGAATGATGAATCTAAACAAAATCAAACGAAAAACAGAGATTATCTCGATAATCAAAACAACCACTTATCCAATATTTTTAATCAAGTATAAAAGTAATTAATTGTAGTTAAAACTGATTGCAAATTCTATATCACATGATACATATAATAGACTGTAATTAATTAAAATTGTATTGTTTAAAATAAAAGCACCTAATGTAATTTTCAAAATTTTAACAACTTGAATTTTATAGTAATCAAAATGCTTTGTGTAACCCACGAACGAGCAAAATCTATTAAAATGTCAACTGCACACAATAATTAATTTTACTTTTCATCCTGCTACAGGTTAATAACTTTCATTACTTTCTTAAAATTACAATTTTAAGTACATAAAAAAATAATTTAATCAAATTTACACAAAGAATAATGTAACAAAAACATATTTCAAATACAATTCGTAACAAAGAAGTAAAGAAATAGCGTAAGTAATTAATAATAAATAAATAAATACTTTTTTGGTAATAGAAAAATAAAAAAAATGTCATTCTAAGAAAATAAAAAATTTATTAATGATTAACTGAAATTTCCAAACGAAACTAAACAATTCTCAACTTATTGACAGTACGTAAAAAGAATACCTTTATCACATGCTTTTCAATCATCCACTAACATTTTACTAAGAAAAATTACTTTGTCAGTTATAAAAAAAGTTTCATTTAACTTTATTTCTCATAAATTTAATGAACATGATTGATTATGAATGTTATCAATATGTTACCGTGAAATATAACATTTCATGTAACAAGCCTTTTGAAATTCATTAGTGATAAAGTTTTAGGTATAGAGAAAGTAGATATTTAAAAAAAATAACTGTAAAATACGTAATAATCTGAAACACGAATTCTGGATTTATTAAACTGTTTATAAGGACTGAACATTCTGACTTATCTATCATTTCATTTTCACGTATTCGTTTTACAGAATGTAGGTAACATTTATTATTCTTCTATTATGCAAATAAATATACATAAGGAATTGTTATTTTTATATTCTATTCATCGATGTAAGATTTTAGGGGGTTCAAAATATATCGGTGTTCATTCCTTCAACTGATCCATAGAAGAGAAAGTATAAACACTGTTTAAACAAATATTAAACATTAATTCAAACAATATGTATGTACAATAAAGACATTATGCAGTAAAAAAAAAATTGCTCCTAACACGTGACTTTGATAAACAAAATTTTATTAATAGAATATACTGTATTTCTAGTAATATTTATATTTACATCAGTTTGTATTCAAATTAAAAATACTGTAAAAACTTTAATATTTAAAATTACAATTTTTTCAAAAAGAACTTGTATACAAATATTTTCGTGTTAAATTTGAAATTTGCAAAAAGTTTGCAAATTGTTAAATTTAAAAGTTACAAAACTTAAATTGAAAAAAGTTATATTTGCAACAAGTTATAGTTAAAAAAGATAGTTTGTAATAAACTTATGTATGTGATGATAATTTAATATTTTAAAACTAATATCTATAGTGATTAGCTGCATAACAAGGGCTAATCAAACTCCAAACGAAATATTAGTCAAATTACTTGTAAATCGGTCATCAGATAAAAGATAAAGCCATTTACATATAAACACAGAAAACTGGATTACATTTATAAGAAAAAGACACATCACTATAAGTAAGATGTACCCTAAGCAGCACCATAGAAATTACTTCTCAGTTGATGGTAAATTTTTAATAACATTAATTATTAAATAATAAAGTAATGGTCCTCTGTTAATTTAATCATCTTAAACGTGCTCATATAACATAATATATTAAAAAAAAAAGTTACTGAATATTATAAAAAAAAATGTATTTACTTTAACAAATTTTAAACTACTAAAAAATGTAAATCCTTAAAGGGGGCTCGACATCTTATAATGCTGAAAAGGGTGGGGAGAGGGTTGATTCTGTCGGTAAAAGTTTGACAGCCACTGACTTAGAATAAAATAATGAAGAACAGGTCTAAAATCATTAATTTTAAAAACCTATCATTCATTGTTATTACAAGGTAAATTGTAAATGACACTTTGCGTCATTTATAAACCTTACTATAATAAAAAAAAAGAAAGTAAATTTGACAAGCTGTGTAAAAATTGACAACTAAAGCCTTCAGTAGAGATGTACACCTGAACAGAACAGTAAGCTAATAACATTTCGAACAATTAATTAGAAATCGCATAAGATTCTTTTTTAAGTTAAATATTTTTATTTTAATGAACATGTGGTACATGCACTTTAACGTATGAACTTTCATTCACAAACTAGGAATCGAATTTACTATTTACTGGAATCATTCCAAATATTCTTGTACTCTGAATAAGGTAAGATCAAGTTTAATTTTTATCAAAAATTATTTATTTTTTACAAAATTACAAAAGTTAAACTAATTCTTAAAAAAAAAAATATACGTAAACTTGTTCTTTTTTTTAATGTTTTAACAAAGAATTTAACTTCTTCATCCAAAACTAATGGCAAATAATTTACTACATTTCAATTTTCATTAATTAAAAGATTTGTAAATACCGGTTTTCAGTTAAAACAAAAATTAAAATAAAACAACCGATGTATATTGAAAAAAAATTCGCCGAACTCTGTGGCTGAGTATGTACGGCAACGGCATTTTGTGCGGAGGTCCCGGGTTTGAATCCCAGTCACACGCTACCAATTTCACCAGGCAAATGTCCAGTCCACTCGCCGGACTACGTGGCGCAAGTGATAGCGTCTTGGCCTTTCATCCGGAGGTCCCAAATTTGAATCCGGTAAGGCATGGCATTTTCACACATGCTACAAATCATCATCTCCATCCTCTGATAAAATATCTAACGATGGTCCCGGTAAAAGATGTGGAATAGAAACTCGAATTTCAGAAAAATAGACATTTTCCCGGTAACAACAAAATGTATAGGACTTATTATCAAATAATTAGGATAATTACTGAAATCGTAAGAATGTAACCGTAATAATATAATATTTACGAGGTGTAGGAGAGTACACAAACAATGAAAGTAAAATTATGCGATAGATGTATTAAGAATTAATATTTATCATAACTCCTGACATCGTCAAAAACCGTTTGGTTCAATAATCTAAATTCATTCAATAATTCCCTCCTCATTAAAAAGTAATAATTTCTACAATTGTTGCAAAATAATGTAAGCAGCCCATTACAACATAAGCTATTAATTTATTTTATGCAAATAATATAATCAAATGAACCAATATCTGACACACCCGTTACTTCATATTTGGTTGCTATTAAATTTCGACTAGAAGAAATATTACGATTTGTTGCCTACACAATATAATTAACTAAACGAAATAGAGCATGTAATAATAATAGACAATAATCATTATTTCAGTAATAAGCAATAATAACCAACAATGACTATAAACTGCCAACATGGTATGTCGTAATATACAAATAATTACAACAGATCTACTGTTAAAATCTTTGAAATTAGTTAAATATAAAATTAGATATTTAAATCACTAATAAATTTTGTATAATATAAAATACTCATTCAAGCAGGGTATTAATCACAGTACTGTTTATCCATTTTTAATGGTATCTTATCGATAAAGAAAATAAATGAGTAACAAGTTTTAGTAACACGAATTAAATGAAGTAGCTATGGTATTTGTAACTACTAAAAGAACGTTATTACTAACTCATTATCTAACTGGCTGACTGGTTTTCTTGTGCTAAACGTGCAGGTAATATTAACACATACGTTCTTTAATACTTCTTTTATATTTAAGAAAATAAAGAAGTATATATAGTGCAAGCAGCTTTTAATTTTATTTAGCTTTTTCCTACCTAACAAAACAAAATAGATCTAATGAATAAATACCTACAAATTAGTGTGCAAACTTTAATGAGTTTATTAACCACCAATTAGGAATTACGGTCAGGATAAACTGAAACCCATGAAACGGGCTATCTATAGAACAAATATCCTTTCCACTGTAAAATTTATTAGCGTTTTTTTCAGAATAGGTTCTACATTAATTTTTTTCTAATATAATTCCATTTATTACAAACAACATTATATTAGAAATATCATTACATCAAGTTAGTTGACAAACGTCATATTCATAAAATAAAATAAAGACTGGTTAAAGATAACAGGTACTTTAACAATAAATTTGCTATCATCTTACTTGTTTTGTGAACTGCAAAACAGAGAACACCTACTAACTACTTAAAGAGGCCTATCCGTATCATCAGATAATAAATTAGGTCTTCTTAAAGAAAATTATTTATTTTTGTAAATTTCTTATGGGTGTTTAAATATGAAATTAAAAAAAAATAATAAAAAAAAATTTTAAATTAATTAAAATTTCACTTCACATTTTTACTTTAATCTAAGACCATTCAAAGCTTGTATAATTTTATAAAAGGAAAGCAGTGATCAATGAAATGACTGACTATTTTGATTTAAGTGTTGCGAAAGGAATAGATGTGATATAGATTTATATTCCAGATAATTATATTAACAAAATATAATAAAATATAGATTCAATTTGGATTTTCACTGATTCTTTAAAACATTATCTGTCATAACATCTTAACGAAAACCCCAAAAAATTACTTCTAGTGGAACAATCTTAACTGCTTATTTATGAACCGAATAGTGCTACTTATTATAACTTTTTAAGGATTACAAAAATAAGTCTATGTTTTTTTTAACGTAATAATTGATTTTAGACAAAGTAATTTGTTTCTAATTCAAATGGATTACCTCAATTTCAATGGAGTTACCTCCTTAAAAGATAAGTGTTTCAGGCTTTATTAAAAAAAACAAATCGCAAAAAAGGTATATAAAAACTTTAGGAAATGTGACTTTTGATAAGAAAATGATAGAAAAAAGTTTACTTGAAAATTAATAAGGAAAACTTTAAGAAATTTATTTTATATACTGATTTAACGAAAACTTAAAAACATACCAAAATTTACATTGATTCGTCAATATCATAAAATGAGACATAAATATACACATAATTTTTTTGACAGTCAAAAATCAGAAATCTCTGAATATTAAATATCTCTGATTTAATACTAAATCATTTTCATTAAGTTACAACTATAAGAATAATGTTTAGAATATAGTAAAAAATGTACGTATTGGGAAGAGAAAAAGATGAAAATGCTTTAATAAAATAATGAAAATCTACTGCTGTATTCTCTTTCCCAATGACAAGAAATATGCTTTCGTAATATAATTTCAAGACTATGATTTAGTGAATTCCTCAACATGTTGCGGATGGTGCAGTTGTCAATAATACTTGTCTTTTAAATGGTAAGAAAACTAGCACCGCAGTATTTGATAAAAAAAATTACACTTATTTTATTAATGTTGCTTATTCGTTTATTACACGAATAAACAAAGTGTAACATTTATTGTCTTCAAAATTCACTTTTTAATTAATTACAGACATCTGCAGTAGAGAATAATAGATCTCTTATTAAGAATTCTAATAATCAGTTTAACACTGCAAAGAAAGGTTATAAAATACGAGTATACAGAATAAAAAGAAATAATTATCCTTTTAGATACAGGATTCAAAAACAAGATCCTTTTAGATACAGAATTATTACCTACAACAAGAATATTTTTACTCATAGCAATTTCGGTAATGAACTCAAAACATTCCTATAATATGAAATTTACAAATATGCTAAATTTGAAAAAAAAAAAAAAATATATATATATATATATATATAAAAAACAATGATGAACAAATTAAACACTGATCAAATGCACTATCTGACCACATTTAAAAAAGTTTTTTAAATACATATTAAAACAAGCGCAATTAACATAACCAGTGTAGAATATCACTAAGATAGAGACAGAATCTTAGTCTTTTTTAGACTGTGGTAGGGCATAAATCCATTTATTTATATTATTTTTCTTGATTTTTAATTAATTTGTAGAACTATTTTAAAGATTTTTTTTTATAAACCGTAATACTTAATGAATCATTATATTTATTTTACGATTTTATTTCATCAATTCAAAGATTAAAAATATTACGGTAAAAGCAAATAGCATAATACTAATAATATATATATTAAATAGTGTTAACCATAACAGTTAAACAGTACTGTAAATATTATTAAATACTATGAACAAATTTGCGGTAAATCATGAAACACCGAAGTGTTAAAAAAAAAAGAAAAAGATTTTAATTCTGCAGTTTTTTTTTTTAATTTTATTTATTTATATTGCTCGAGTTACCATTGATAGAAACTACTTGCTAGGTAATCGTGGAACCACCTCCATAGCTCGAAGGTATAAAAAGAATTGACTGTACATGTATAACATGGTCGTTCTAGAGTAGATAAAAATGAAGTCGGACTGTACTTTGTACTTATAAAGGTAAAGATGGTGTAGGAGCAGAGAGGAGCTGCGTGTTGTTCTTCTAGCCTCAATCGACCGTAGAAGGCCCAATTTTCTACATTTCCCCTGAAGGTATGCTTTGTATTGTGCATTGTACTGAAATGAACGAACCGAACTGAACTCGTTCTTGTGTACACCAAATTCTTTCACTGCACCTGCTCTTTCTGTATATTACCTCGTATCCAGCTTAATATTTAATCATCGAACCAGACACAGAAAACTTAATTTATAAATAAAAGGTTATAACTTTTATTTAACCGATAAAATTATCAACATTAATTATTCACTTTCTTTCTTTTCACAATCAGTTTAAAGAATCGCTAAAAAAAATTGTTTAAATAAAACGAAAGCTACGTACGTTCTTATCAACGTTCCATTCCACATAAAGTTAAACACCTATGTTTAATTTTATGTATGTATGTAAATACTTCATGTATTTTAAACTGTACGTTTGAAATCTGTATGTTTACAAATGGATTTTAGCAACTTTATTTAAATTAAAAATTAAAACAAATCAGTAATTTCATTTATCATTACCATTATTATCTTTACCATTAAATAATTAGATTCATAAGATCATTTGTAACGTGGGTTTCATTCATTATAGAAACAGTAACATAATCAAAGTTCAGGTAAAATCTTAGTACATCTGGTCCAGCTTTGGTTAGTTAGAACTGGTGGGTAACAATGACTCTGGTGTGAAATGTTAATATAGAGAGATTATATTAAATTTTCACCTTCACTGTTGCCAAGAATAAAATCTTCGCTCTTCTGCATCGAAAGATAATCAAGAGTGAACGATGCGATACAATTATACAAATTTATAATTATCATACTTGTATTTTAATTAAGGAACTGAAATTATATTTTCCTTTTATTTAAATACGAGGAATAAATGAAAAATTATTTCAAAAATTCTAGTTACCTAACACCCAAGTTCGATATACTTTTGAAAAATTTCGGTTGTTCTTCAGTTACTGAAAAAATTGCTTCGGAAACTTTTTCAGCTACTGTTATTTCAGTTAGGATCATAGAATCTGTGCAAAATTTTTAACAGGGAGACAAACTTAATATCCTTATTTGCGATAGACAAGATAAGTTGCTTTAGAATTTTTTAAAAAGACAGGAAAGACAGAAAAGTAAAGAAAAATCATTAATCTCGAACTTCTTTTCCACATAATTAAATTTATGTATTTTACAAAATATATTTTTCGTAGATACAAATTTGTTTCGAGTTATAATCGTCAATGATTTATTCATGGCATGACATGTTTATTGGAATGTATTTATATTGCTCCAAATGCTATGATCTAATACGCTATGGTCACTTCTAAACTAACTGAAACGTGAAATTTCTTCCAGAATGATTTCAAAAATGACGGTCTTGATTTTATGTGCCATATCTATTTTGTTTGTCATAACAACTGGTGTGTCTTTTTCATGACCCGATAAGGTGACACTGCTTGAAAATTAATTTCAATAGATATGGGTTAGACTACCAATCCTCCTTTTCGGATTTGAACATTACATTCTGATGAGTATGACCTAGGTATCTAATTTTTATATATGCATTTGTTAGATTAATAAAAATGATGTCATCAAGGTAGATAGGTTACTTAATTAAGTCATACGTAAAAAAATTGATAAAGAATCTATGAATGTTAGTCTTAGATTGGAGAAGGTGTAAATATAGATAGGAAGTTTATATTTAAAAGTTCTATGATCAAGACATAACGTGGTTATACGCGTAGACATAACATATGTAGACTACATGAGTCGGATATTACACACGCCTGTATAATATCCGACTCATGCCTGCACAAGCATATTCTGAAATACAAAGAAAGGATTCAGAACGGCCATTGCAGAGATGAATAAATTGACATACTGAATCAAAACTAAAACATTTTAACTGTTTATATGTAAATACATCATTATAATAATAAAACTCTGATGTGGAAAACAGTGACTTCCTTGTATGCCTAAAAAATTTCATATACACATCTTTTTAAAACGAAGAGCATTAATAACTTTTAATAATTATCCTTTACTTTTTTTTATTGTTATTATTGAATTAGTATTTATTTTAAATCTTTTTTTTTACAATCAGAAGGTAATAAATCAATATATTTGAAAAAAACGTCTGATTCGAACCGATGTGCCTTCCCCTTATAAGATTCAAATATTTCATTAATTAAAATTTTATTTGGCTGTAACGCTGGAGAGTAAGTACTACTTATCATATATCGTTGAAAAGCTCTCAATGAGGGCTTACTACATCAGTCCAAATTTTTTTGGAATTTGGGCTTTTTTTGAACACTTTTAGTTCAGTTGATTGCAATCAAAAGAGGAGGTGCACAACTAGATAATACAAAAGTCCTAAATCCAAAATTTCAACATTCTACGACTAACTGATTTGGAATTATACGAATTACGTACAGATGTCACGCCGAAACTAGTCAAAATGGATTCAAGGAATAATGGATATTCTCGTTGAAATCTAGAGACCGAATTTTTTCGCCATCATAATATTTCCTTTACTTCGTACAAGGAAGTAAAAATGAATGACGGAAAATGTGTTTCGTCCTTGATGGTTAATTAAAAAAGATCTAATCTACCCCACAGAAATAATTTTCATTTCTTTTAACGAAGTACTACTAATAAAAAAAAAAAACCTCGTGTTCCACTTTTCTTCTTTTTGAATAATAAAATTCTGTAATGTTGACAGGAATAAGTCAAATATTACCTCATAGCATATACAAAACAGAAACACGTAAATATGTAATAAACTAATGTAGACCTTTATCACGGTGTTAAAAGGTAGCAAAGGATATAAAGAGCAAAGCGGATTGAAGACAGCTTAAATTCCATTCCTCTCATATGACTTTTCCAGTTTAAATTTTCATCAAAGTGGTACAACTGAAAGTTCTTTGCAACGAAAATGTTCTGTTACGCGATGTAAACATACGTAATTATTTCTACAGTTGATGTATGTAGAGCATTAATTAGATTTTACCCTGTTAGTTTTATTAAAAATTATTTGGAAGAACGATGAATCTGTGTCTCGTAGGTATTTATTTACAGTTTTTTTTAATTTCAATACATCAAAAAACACATCGTAAAATACTTATAAATATTCTGTAAGCAAACGGTGTAAATATCAAACTGCATAAACTGTCAACAATTTCATAAAAGCATAGTAATATCTATCATATTACTTAATTGCTGAGAACAGTTAATTTTCTTTTGTTCCTGCCTCAATATGTTACATAAAAGTTAGTGTAACACAAAAACTGTTAGTTTTACACAAAACGAAAGATGGCCACATTTCAGGGTCTATGCATATGAATAATAATAGTTTGTACAGGTATACATGAAAAAAATTTAAAAAAAAATTAAAATTCAGATACAAATAAAATGCGTTTAAAATATTTTAGTAATTTACGTTGTGTTTCTGTTATAGAACACATTTTAATCAATTTCAATAAAAAAGAAAAATACGTTTCTTTGATCAATCCATAAATTTGTATAAAATATATAATTAACTGCATATAGATTTGCTTTGAAATTTTACTTTATATAGCATTGTTAAAAGGAAAAAGAAAATAAACGATTCGTAGCTAAAACCAAGTTTTTCTAACCTTTCTTATTCATGTATTATGGAAAACTGAAATATAAACAAAAATGTGATAATAATTATTGTTTGTTTGCAATATTAAATACACGCTTACACCTACTCAATTACAATTATGTTTTAAATTTTTCCTAAAATTTAAATTCCATCCCAAGAGAGCAAATGCCAAAACAGAAAAATTTACCAAAAGAGGTATGAAAACCCCACCTGCTACGTAATGAAAAAATTTATATAAGTTTGTTAAAGATATTTAACACTTATCAATATAACTTTTATTGTACTGTACAATAAAAGGTTGTGCAACTTCAACCTGATTGAATGAACAGCGGAAAACTTTAAAATTTTCGAAAGATTATTAAAAAACTACATAATTAAATAAAGTTATATATGTAAAATATTGAAGATAAATACAAACGTTTCTAAAAACAAAGAAATAAACTTAGCTCAGCAATTTTAAAGCTTATGCTGTACAAAAAGATGAAGAAATACGCTTATTGCATCTATCTATGCACTTCATCTATTACAAAAGAATGGTTTTAAATAGATAAATCAGTATGTTAAAGGAAAATATATAAATATAAGTTGTCACAATAAACATTAATGAAACAGACACAGAATAACAATTACCTTGTTATTTCTTCCTGCCAATAAAAGAATTACGGTACAGTGAAATAGAAATTGATTGACAATAATCCAATAGTAAATAAAAGTTTTCTTTTGTATTGAATACATAAAATAAAATTAGAAACTGAAATACTTACATCTATCTTTTTTAATGATGTTCTGGTTCAGATTTCTTCTTTTTTTTCATAAAAGTAACAAAATATTTCGAAATTTAAATAGAAACTCGTTTGTAAAGTGTTAATATTGTACAAGCAATACAATAATTACCATTAAAAAACCAACTATTTCATATTTTCTATATCCGAACATAGTTATAAAGAGATGAAACAGAATAAAACTGATAGATTTAATTTACAGAGAGAAACTATTGTAGTTAAAACCAGTCATTCGTTTTTATTAGTAATGTGTAATACTAATATGTCACTTGTAGTACTATCAAATTAAGTAAATGTTTGCACAAAAAACTTTTTTCCTATAACCGACGTTCAAATGTTTACTGTTTGGCTATAAACTGTACCCATTACATTTACAACTATACCTGGACATTTATGAAAGTACACGAAATTAAATCATACCTTCTTTTCCTTCTAGGAGGCTAATATCAGTGTATATGCATAACACTCTCATAAGGGATAAACTGAAGCTGAAGAAGGATAAAAACTCACTGGTTTTTAAAGGGATTAGAAAAATAAAATCTATGAAACAAAATCGTAATAAAAAAAGAAGCAGTCGTGGGGCTGGCCAACAGAAGTAAAAACAATAAGTACCGATCATTGGTTAATAATTATATTTGATTCTATTGCTGATTATAATGCAAATGATTATTCATTAAAAAGGATTTAACAGACTACATAAGAAATCTATTTATAATATAGTGTAATGGTTAATAATGTTTGAATGTTGAGAAAAAATGGAGAAAGCGATAAAGATTGAGAGACAGAAAGAAAGAGAGCTTTAACTGAGGAAGAGAATACCACCTCTAAAGAATAATCTTTGCCTTCAAATACATAGTACATAAGTACTATGTATTTGAAGGTATAAGAACACGTGACTATTTTATAATTATACGCACGCCGCTATTACGTTTATATATATTATACATTTTGTATATACATACATTCATACACTTATATATATATATATATATATGTGTGTGTGTGTGTGTGAGAGAGAGAGAGAGAAATATTTTCAAAATACTTATTATTTTTTTCATTATTCTTCACAAATATTTTTCTATGTAATTTTACACTGAATTTAAACAATTATTTTAAAATTAATTCTAAATAAACAATTAACAAATACTTCATTACATATAGGTATACACAACCACGTCTACAAAGCAACATGTTTCCTTGCTTTGTATAATTATGATAGTCTTTCTATACTGTATTAATGTATACGTATATGCGTACTGGTATACACAAAGAGAGAAAAAGGGCGGGAGATAGAAAGAGAAGTGGAATAAACGTCTTTCTTTACTGAATATTGATGTAAACGTATGTGTGTATATGAATACGCACTAACTTCCAATAACATACTTAACAACACTAATATCATTTAGATTATTTAAAAAAGTTTATTTTATTTTGTATTTTAAAAATTGATAAAAAATTTAATTAGCTGAGAACATGTAAATATTTATCAAATGTTGTTCCTAAATTATTCTGATAATATGTGTGGTAATATTTTAACCAACGCGCGGGGACAAACACACGAACGGGCGCAAATCGATTTAAGTATTTTCAGTAGTTTATTCGATTAAACGAACATTTCAGAGATAATATTTTCATTCTATTCTGTTAGAAAACGCAGCGAGGATTTTAAAAGGTTGGTATCCAAACCTCAGCGAAGTTAAAAGCCGAATAAGTTCTAAGATTCGCCATCCAAACGAAGATGACAGACACCCAAGCCGTCTTTCGTCATATGTTTTTCTTCAAAAACAATATTCATTATAAATCAGTCGTTTTTCACAATATAATTCAATGTGAATTATTTATTAATAACTAGAAGAAAATTAGATTAAGTTGCTGTAAATGGTGTGTAATGTTGTAAATGAACATTTTCGTATAAATATATATAAAAAACACGAGCACAAATGCACGCGCGCGCGCAGAAAGAAAGAGAAAGGTACATGTATAATATAAAATGCTAAATAATCTATGCATGCAACAAAATAATAATAAAATTAATAATAACGCAATCAATAATAGTAATAATATAGAAGTACGCAACGTACATAAAGTCTACGTTAAGCAGTAGCTTAATTTTCTTTAATCTTAACTAATACTTCATCCATATAGGCTTTTCTGCTACCTTTTCTTCACTTTAATAACGCTTTAAGAGGTTTTCTTCTTAATTTTTAAAACATCCTTCTATTTTTAAGATAATATTTTAATCTTATCCACCACATTTATTAAAATATTTTTCCATCTTATAACAAAACATTTTCTACGCTAAAAAGATACTGAATTTATAATCTTCTAAAAAGCAATAATGATGTAATATGCAGGCTAACAAAAACAAAATTTTTCTTTCTACTTTCTTAAACCTTTTAAAAAAACACCACTAAAATGTTGTATTAAGACATTAAATCTGTTAAAAATAAAGAAATTGAGAAATAAAGTTAAAAAAAAAAAAAATGAGTCAAATAAAAACATGATTACTAAAAATCCACATAGACAGTTATTTTCTCCTTTTAAAGAATAAGGTAGAAAATTCATTGAACACTAAATTAATGTACCCACTAGTTTACATTTTGTGATAAATTCGTATAACCTTCATACACAAATATACTTAACGGCAATTTATAACATAAATAAAGTAATTTTATTTAAAAATACGAGTCATTGCGTTGAAAGAATAGAATATTTTAAACAGAATAATAACGCGTTAATTTAAAAATAGATTATGATCAAATGTAAATAAAAATAGTCGATAAAACGCCAGAATGGATAAATTGCATCGAGATGAAATCATAGCCTATTAAAATTTACGATGTTTTAAATAGAGAATAAGTACATCTGGATTACCACGGATCTACATTAATACTTTCAGGAATAGATCTTTCACATGATGTGTATTTTGGAAGGAATATTAATTATTTTTCATACTTCTAATTATAAATTTATCTTTAGCTCTTCAAAATTTTAAAATGTTTTAAACGAAGAAGTAAACGGGAAGTTGTAAGAGTTCACTCTTAATTTAAGATTGAACTCAAACCATTAATGAAATTCGCCAGTTTTAATTTTATAATTTTTAAACAATTCAAAATTTAAATAACATCGATAGCTTTATTCCCCTAAAATGTATTAATGAACATCGGTTTATTAAACAGACTTTCAAAATTAAATTATCAAATTTCACACTGTAATGGTTACAAAATAAAATAGGTTATCGTTAAATTTCAAGCGGAAATTAACTGCGAAATTTCAACATAATAATTTTCTAGTTTACTTGCGGATAAGATTTATGTATGTACCCTAAATAATTAATATTAATCAAACAATGAAAATAAAAAGTTACCAGAGATAATTCAGCAGCAAGATTAAAATACAGTTATAGTCCAGCACTTACCTGAAAAAAAAAGAAATAAATTAAAAAAACTGATATAATAGATATATTTAGAAAATAAGTCTAAAATCATCAACAATGAAGCTTTCAATAAAACTTACCGGCAATTCTTATTATTTTTAACGTAAAATAAAATTTTACATATATTAAATTTCTTTGACGCTAAAAAAGGTTAATATATCTAGACTGCAACCAGAAACAGATCGAATAAGTTAGATCTAATCAAACAATTTAAACACCATAAAAAAGTCTACTGAAATTAAAATAGCAATTATCAACTAAATATCCTATTAGAGCCGGTATTTCTGCCTATCAATAATGATATGATTTTCCAGTATTATGAAGCAGGGGAAATAATTAGCTTGAAAAAAATGGATAAACAAAAATGTATATATTTTTATTTATAGTCGCATCAGTAATTAAAGTCATTAGCGACTCATCAATATCTGTGTGAATTTATCGATAAACGTGTAGTTTTGAACAAAATCAGGCCAACCATTCCTGATATGTGCGATTAATTGAAATCCAACTATCAAATAACACAGTTATCTACTACCTAGTATTCAAATTTGAATAAAAGCAACTACTTTTATTAGGATTTGAATCTTTTAGAACTTCCGATTTAGAAATCAGCTGATTTATGACTAGATTTAGATTTACCACTAATCTAATATCTCATTTTAATCCCTAATCATTTTTTTTTTTAACTTATGTTTATATCTGTAGAAAATAGAGTAATATTTTAAATAATTTTTACCATAACTGCTGTACCATAAAAAAAAGACTGTACGTCCTGTAAGTATAAAAAGGACTGTAAGGATTATAAACAATTTAAATTTCATAGAATAAATATCAACCAACGTTGATAGACACTGCGAAGGTTACTCTTTTATTTGTGATAACATTAGATATAAAAAAATAAAACCGTTTGATATTTAAATAAAACCGTTTGTATTCTGATAAGACGAAAAAAGAATATATATATAATAATGAAAATTTACTAATAAATATCTTAAAGATAAATTAACTGTTGTAATATTATAGATGTTACACTGTATAAAAAACAATATATAGTAATATATGTATAATACCAGTGGATTTTCATAACTACAAACACTTATATATACAACCCACCGGGTTGGTCTAGTGGTTAACGCGGCATCGCAAATCAGCTGATTTCGAAGTCGAGCGTTCTAAGGTTCAAGTCCTAAAAAGATAAAAATTTTTATACGGATCTGAATACCAGATCGTGGATACCGGTGTTCTTTGGTGGTTGGGTTTTCAATTAACCACACTTCTCAGTAGTGGTCGGCCTGAGATTGTACAAGACTGCACTTCATTCACATCATCCTCTAAAGTAATACCTTGCGGTAGTTCCGGATGCTAAACAGATAAAGAAAGAAACACTTTTATATATATATATAAAACTATCTTTATTTTATATAAGGCTTATTTTAAATCAGGAGTACATTTTTTTAAATACTATTGTAAAGAATTAGTAATGATAAAAATTATCCAAAGAAATGTGCTTATTTTTTAATAATTTTTCCTTATATTTTGGAAAAACAATTACCCGAATTAAACAAAGTTGGAAATATTTATGGAGAAGTGACTGGAAAATAAAATAAAGTCATCATCAATAATTTTACGATTATTATGAATAGTTTCATAACTGATCGGCAAAGATATAACGCCATTAACAATTATCATTAAAAAGTACAGAAAATCATATCTGTAATAAAATCTCCTTCCAATTATGTGTTACAAATTCTTTAATCAAATTAAAAAATAGAAAAAAGATAAAGGATGAAGTTACTTTTTTAATTTCAATTAATTTATAACAAAGTTTTTTAAAATTCATCACACAATGTAGAATTATTTTTTTTTTTTTAAAAAAAAAAGATTATCTTTACAAAAAAAGAAAAACAATAGATTACTATTTGATCTAATCTTATATAAAATTATTAAGAGGAATATATTTCAATAAAAATTAAAGAGAAACTTATATATACTGTTTATACAATTTAACTGGCATAAAATAATATTCTAATGATTTTCATAAAACTAATGTATCTGATCGTTTAAATCTGGAAAATGTAAAATTTTGAGTAATACAATCTCCTTTTTTTTTCTTTTTTTTTTGTTTAACCTCCGGATCCACCGTTAAGGTATATCTTCAGAGGATGACATGAATGAACTATGACATGTATGTGAAAAATGTCATGCCTGACCGGGATTCGAACCCGGGACCTCCGGATGAAAGGCCGAGACGCTACCACTCCGCCAGGGAAAGTAATACAATCTTACACAAGAGTAAACGCACTCAAAGATCAACGAACAATTTACAATTTGAAAGAATGCAATATGATAACTTACGAATATAATTTAATGTAATTAAAATGTCGTTTACAATTAGAATGTTAAAAAGAACCCGTCATAATCTATAATAATAAAAAAAAAAAAAACAAGATTAAATCAACTGACAACGGACTTGACTGCTTTTGTACAAACACAGATATCAAAGAACTAACTGGTACATAAATTTAACTGATTGATCACTTGGTTCGTTAAACCCTCCAATCATCAAACCAAACCAAATGAAAACGTAGTTTTTTTTTTTAAATTTATCTAAAAAAGAAATAATTCGATTTATAACTTCTATTGATAAAATATCAAAAGAAAAAACAAATCATGGCACTAAAAATTATAATTCAAGCAAAATAATGTTTTATGAATACTTTCTGAAACTACATATGTATATTATATTCTTTTAATTATTACACCACCTATGAAGTAGTTAAACACAGAAAAATGTTTAGTTATCAATTTTTATTTAAAACAAACATAATTCTTTGATGAAAATCTTAGATGCTCTTTCTTTAACAAAATAATTACGACGACCACTACTACGATGATGATGATTTATATAAAAAGAAACAGGTTGTTTGATGAAGTGGCTTGACTGGTCAGCCGGGAAGCTGTGGTACATTTACTGAGCCGTGAAAGGTTACAAACGCCAGGTAGCTTTCTCATTCAACTAACTGAAGGCTTCATTCCTCTTTTTCAGGAATAATTACACGCACCTTGATTTTGTCCCCAAACCGCTTCCCATCTATCTTTTTAAACACTTATAAACTAGAGAAAAAACAAACGCTTTACTAATAAATTAATTCACAAAGCGAATAAACAATCGAACAAAGATAGTTCAGTAGAAAAAGAAAAGCTGTATACATTATTTTCTACGAGTAATATTAAAACACATAAAAAAAAGTCATTAAGTATTAACCGATTAATTATTTAATTTAATCGCCGTTTTAAAAAATTTCACTTATATTCAGAACAATAAACACTCCTTTTTAAAACAAAATTAATAAAGAAAAGCAACTGACTTTATTTTTCTACAACTAATAAGATCAACAATTTGTTTATGAAAATAAAGTTAGATTTTATTGTGACTGAAAACCAATATCAATAAAACGTATGATCCAATTACAAAAGAAAGAAGTTTTCACACGATATATTCAATCAAAACAAAACCAATTGACGTAAATTTTTGGAATTGAGACACGGCAGCAGAAAAGTGAAGGGAAATCATTGTTAGCCTCTCATACATTCAATTCCTAAACAAATTACTAGATCAGTTAAATACTTCATTTATTCAAAGAATTTGAAAAATTTTAATCTTTATCCTGATATAATTGAACTAATTGATTTTAACTCTCAAACGAATTCCCTGTTAAAAAATCTATCAAAATTTTATATACTCGTATATATATGTAAAATTTAAGAATACATAAATTAATAATATATATTATATAAATATTAATATAAATAACTAATAATACAATTTTTATATTAATATATAAATTAATAATATATATTTAATATAATTTTAATTCATAGTTTTACGTGTTTTCATTAATTTACATGTTAAACGTATATTCGGAATAAAAAAACCAAACCTTACTCGAAATAAAATATACAGACCAATATTTACATTTTTCATTGTTTAAAAAAGAAAATTTGATTTTTAATTAGTAATAATAACAAAGTAAATTTCTTAAAAACTTTATAAATAACACTCAAATATTATAATTCATAAATTAAACATAAACTTTTTATAAAATTGTATGTTATAAATTAATACGCGTTAATTAATGTACAAACAATAAATATAAATTTAATAATTTAATATAATAAACAAAATATTTTTTGAGTTTTGTTTTTTTTTTTAAGAAACGGTGTATTACTTACAAAATTGAGTAAAATACTTAATTTTATCAATTTAATCTTGACTGAAATGTCAGCAATTTTATGTCACGAGTAGACTGTAATTAATAAGATAAAAAAAACAAAAATCCATCAACTTCTGTAGAAAATAAATCTTAATTTTTTTTTTTAAATAAAAACTGGAACAATTTTACAAGAAAATTTTGACGTAGTTTTCTATCTTAAGTAATAGATTGTTAGAAAAAAAAACCAGGTAATCAATTTGTGATGTATAGAGTGGTAATAAGAGGTACTCAAGATCAAATACAATATTCAAGACTAGAAATGGAAACAACGTCTGCTGTATATTATCATCCTGATATTTGTAAATACAGTCATCACTATAATAAATAATATTTTAAACGCTCATTCCGATTCGGAATGAGATATATTAAAACAGAGATTATGTACTGTTATTTTTCAAACGAATAAAAAATGTAGAAAGATTATATATGTGAGAAATATATATTAGACACGTTAGATTTTCTCGATATTTTCTGCTATTTTTATTTCTTATATACCTTCATCGGTATTAACCTTTCAATATTGTCAACAGGAAGTACATTCACGGTGATCAATTATTACTTATCAGTTGCTCGTTTTGAAATGAAAAAGTTCAAGTTACTGAGGCACGAGGTGTTTTATTGACTTTACTTACTAATTTTAACACTATAGGTATCAGTATCCCGTAATTTTTCCAGTGATGTGGATAGAGTGGTTATAAAGAATGGTTTAAAGAAAAATAAAAACAATTTTTCTAAAAAAAAATAATAAAAATAAATAAATAAAAGAGAAGAAAACTTCGCTTTTAGCATTAAATCAGCACCAGTTTTCTCTCAGAAAAGTATTACAGTGTTATATGTATCGGCTCAAATGCGATCAAAAATATTACATCTTTTCGATCAAAATTTTTAATTAATTTTTTTTTTTTTAGCAATGATTATCAAAGAGGTTAAAGTAATTAATAATGAATATCAATTTTTTTTTTTTTTTTTTTTTTTTTTTTTTTTACCAAAACTAGATAATACTAATTTATCGTTATTAATTTTATACTGCTGAATAAGTATAATTAATTAACAAGTACTCTGTGCAGATCATATAATTAGATCTATATTAACGATTGTAAACGAAGGATCTAAAGTAAGATTCGTAAAGTTCAAAAATTCTTTATACTATGTTAAAATAGAACAATAAAATGAAATAAGTAGTACAGATAGAGATAAATAATTAAAGAAGTTAAAGTAAATCGAATTGTACAACGTAACAAGTTTATTATTTCAATAAATTGATAAGCTGGTAAAATTACATGACATAATATAAGTTTATAAATTTAAAATTAACATATATAACAGAATTACATTAAAATGTACTCTAAAATAAGAGTAAAACAAAGTCCTAATCGACTTAACTATAATATGAGTACATACCGTTCAGTTTCTCTCCTTATTATAATCACAACAAATGAATCATTATTACTAATAGAAAAGTAATATAGTTTTTTGAAATTGTAAAAGATAAAATATTTATTATTTACTGGTGAACAAATTACTTCAATTCAAACATACTTAAATACATATAAATATATATATATATATATTTTTTTTTTAAACCTCCAGTACCACTGTTAGGTATTTTCTTCAGAGAATGGAGATGAATGATTTGCAGCGTGTGTGAAAATTCCATGTCTGACTAGGATTCGAACACGGGACCTCCGGATCAAAGACCGTGACATTATCACTCGCGCCATGGAGACTGGCGAACTTAAATATTTAACCAACATGTATGCTCACGCTAAATCTCATTGTAATTTCAAAAAAAATGTATAAAAAATTTTAAATCAAATCATACTAAGGATTTTATTGAACTACTTTATAGTATAGATGAATCAATTACTTACACTCACACACGCGCATATAAAGGAGCCTACGAGCGCCCAATCACACATTTATTATATTATAGAAATTTGAAGCTTTCTGATAAATAGAAATTCCAAAACATAAAAATATTTTATTTAATAAGTTAAGTATTTATTTTATTTATTAAATAAAATTTAATATTTCGTATTACTTATTAAATGTAATTTTCAAACTTCAAAAAGAAACTAAAGAACATTGTTTTCTGTTTTCTGAGAATCATTCTAATATAAATTTCTTGTCAAAAAAATTTTAACTTTCCTTAGAATTAGAATTGAAACAGAAGATTGTTCTAGAGTTACGATAAAATTGAAGGGAATTAAGTTCTCAAAGATGATTGATTGTTTATGGAGAAATGCATGGCCCTGAGTCCTTTTCAAAATTACCTTTGTACACATTAGATTATTTTTATAATTTTATGTGATTTATACTATTTTATCGTAATTTAACCACTTCATCTGTATCGCTTAAGCGTGGGTTGTGAAAATGATTAAAAAAAGTTTTTCATGGCTTTGTTGATTCAAATGCTATCCTAGAATTCTTCAGATATCTATCGTGTGAAAAGTTTTTTTATTCTGCGAAGATCGGTAGCTACCGCTTCTTGATCGTGTAATGAATGTATCTATGCTTAATTCATAGATGGATTGCTAGTACGGAATGTGTTGTTAATTAGAACCAATGGTAGCTGGGGGCAAATTGAAGAGAGGATAGCGTTAAATTATGTCCGATTTGCCAGCCCTCGAACTATTAACCTCCTACAAGAGAAGGCTATTTCGTAACGATCTGCGCCACTTCGACACAGTATTTTACGGAATTAATATCTGTCTGATATCACATAAATTAGATTTAAAAAAATAATAATAATAAGCCATCATGGTCCAATTTACATATAAATTTAAAAAGTGTGTGAAATCTATGTACTTTCAAATAACGATTTACCAGGGTATAGAATAAAGTAAAAACTGTTTTTATAGTTGACGTAATATTACAGCCAACTAATTTATCTTTTAAATATTTCAACATAAACTTAAAAAAGTAGTTTTAAAATGAATGATATTTTTTTCATTTATTGAGAGTAGTAACTACTGTCATTATTACTATAATTATTATAATACTGGTAGTAAAAGTTCCAATTAAATATCAAACACGTTTTTTACATCATAAAAAAAACAAACAGAATAAATATCCTTTCATTGCATTTATCCGGTATTTAGCCTAAATAACCTTGACATATATTACAGGGAAATTTGAACGGGATGTAATTGAATAACATCTAATAACGAGAAAATATAACCAAGAAACAATTTTAAAAAATATAACATTTCACACAATCTCTTCTTGTTTTTTTCTTTAAACGTACAAAACATTTAATTGCACATTACGGTAGATATTTAAAAATAGCAATACATAATGGCTACATACAAATACAAACGCAAACTACAATGTATAGAGAACCACGGTGTATATGTTATTATTTCGAGAAAAATTTGCATAGACCATTATTTAAGTACAAGTAAATGTACAAAGATACATTCATGAATTATTTGAGAAAATACTAATAAAAAATACAATCATTTATATCAATACTTCATGTTTTAATTACTATGTCTTAGTAATTAAAAATTTTATGTCATAAAAAATGAAGCCATTACATGAAAATAAATTTGTTAGAAAATAATAATAGAAAATATGCATTCAAAAGCTCAGAAAAGTTCTTACTATATAAGAGTACGTAAATTTGTAAGCGAAAACGAGTTCATCGTAATAACATTTTATTTATTAATATCATCAGTAGTTATTTTACATATAATTCTGATTTCATTTTAACTGAATAATACCTAACAAATCTTATTCTTAGTTTAAAAGAAATAAGATCAATTATGACTAAGTTATGCATTCGCGAAAGAATGTACGCATTCTGTAACTACTAGAAAATGAAGAGGGGAATAATTTGAAATATGTCACGAACAAAAAACGCCCTCCAGCACAACAGAGCTGCTTTGTAACTTAAGAATAAAAATAACAATCACAAGACCACTTTGATATTTCATAAAAGCTGATGATCTCATAATATTGTATGTTATACGAAATAATTTAAACCAAGCTTAGATATGCTTTAAAATTATATAAATAAGAAATATATTTAATAAATAATATATAAGAAAATTATAAGGTAATTAAAATAAATGGAAATTTGTTCAATTAATCTATAAAAATTATTTCATTCAATATATAATTAATTACATGTGATACATTTATTTATAATCTAGGCAATGAGAAAACTATGTTAGGACGGATTTTTTTTCATCGTGTTTTACAAAGGAAATTTGTCATTAATTTTACAATCACTGCAATAAATTACCCTTTTACGCAGATTGATGATACATTGAATATCATTGTGCTTAATAACAATGTAGGTAAAATTCCACTAAAAGACATGACAAAAAATTATATTCATATAACAAATTTTTATCAATAATTACCTAATGATAACAATTACTGCAAAATTTTTTGGTGGTTCCGGAGGTTAATAAAAAAAAAAAAAAAAATATTTATTTCGTAAATTATCATTCTAAATACGAATAAGGATTAACAGAAAAAAATTATTTAAAACAAATACTGCTCTTTTAATCGCAACTGTTTTTTTTATGACAGAATTCTAATCACAATGTTCTATCAACAATACAGCCATGATTTTTCAATCTTTTATGTAGGCCAGGATTAGTCTTTTAACAAATTCTACAATAACTACACGAAAGTTATTAACTAGCAAAAGAAACAATATAGTACTCGTGAAGATATATGGATATGTATTTGTAATGATCTAATCATTAATAAATGTCAATAGATATTCATTTACACGCACAATAATAGTAAATTCTACATTTGGGAAATTCCTAATAATAATTCACATACGTGTTAATGAAACACATTTACTCTTTATTCAAGCAATAAGAAAAGAAGCAGGTCACACAAAAATAATATTTTTTTAAAATTAATATAAATTTTTTTTTTATTCTCATAAAGATATTTCTCATCAATATTTGTTAAAAATGTTTACTTCGTTAATAATATAAAATAATCTCAAATATATGATTGAAATAAAAAGTAAATATTAGTTCTATATCTACTTTTATTTTATTTTTTTTTTTTAAACCGCGCGAAACAATTTGCTGATAATTTTCTTGTAGTAGTTTGGGTCTAAAACTTCAAAAATAAAATATAAAGGAAACATGAAGACTATTTTAATTTCAATACTTATCTGTTTAAGTATTTAGTCTGTACTATTTTTTGTAATGAATTATTCTGCATAATGTTTGTGAAAGATTTTTAGTATTTATGAAGTTAATACTAAAAAAAAATATATGTATATATATTTTAGCTATATACATATATATATATATATATATATATAGCTATATATATATGTATAACTAAAATAACATTATTTTTTTAAATAACTTTTTTGTAAAATAACATTTAACATATTTAAAGTAATTAAATTAACAAGGTAAATACTAATATTAGGTAAACCTAATATCATTAAATTGGATGTAAAAAAAAATAATAATATGTAAATAAATTAAATTAAAAAAAAAAAAAGGGTAGAAACATAAATAATGTAATTAATTGAATTTAATATATCATTAAAAAAAATAGAAAACAAGAATGTAACAAACTTTGGTAGTAAATTTTGCAAGATTATAATTTCAAATTTAATATCTGAAGTTTAATATCTTAACACGAAGTTGTATTATAATTTTAGTAAAATTTTTCAAAACTTCACTCAACGCAAATACTGACAAGTAAACCAAATTTCCCAACGGATTTCTACTGTGTAATATTTTTGTTCCACCTAGTTTGTTACTTGAGCTATATCGTATACACATACAATATACATAATTAAAATAAAACAATTTATAAAAAAGTAAAAAAAAAGTTGCGAGACAGGAAAAACATTATAAAGGTACAAGTAATATTAAAAAGAATAATTCTGTTAAAAAAAATATAAAACATATATATATATATATATCTTAAAATTCAACAAATAATAAAATAAGAAAGCGATAAAAATACGAGAGAACATACAATAAATTTCTATTAATTAATAAATAGCATAATCCTGTGTATTGGTGGTTTGATAATGTAAGCACTCTGCGTCATGAAACACAACATAAAAGAAGAGTGGCCCAACGGTTACTTAGACAAGGTGTGGATAATTCACAAATTGCAATTGAGGATTATAGACAAACACGTCCGCATTTAAACTATCAAATTACGAATTCGAAGAAACAAAAATGGCTAACGCTGTGTGAAGAATTAGATTGCGACCCTTGCCGTAATGCGTACAAAATAGTGACTAAGCAATTTGGCCGTAGGTTGCCACTACTATCCAGTGAGGATGCTATGACTGTATTAAACCGCCTCTTTCCCTGTGTCGAGACACCCTTTGAAACACAAGAAAGATATGATAGACGATGCTTCACCATTAACGATATAACACACGCAATCAACTGTTTGAAAAATTCCAGCAGTCCGGGTTCTGACGATATTCCAGCTGCAGTGACAAAAGGCCTTCTGGTTAAGATGGTGTGATACTGGATACCTAGATACTGATTGGTGTAATGGTGGATACCTGGATACATGGTGTGATACTAAAGTGTTTAACAATCAATTGGAGAATGGCACGTTTCCACGATGCTGAAAGGAGTCACGTGTGGTGTTCATCTCTAAGCGTAATACGGCTGAGCTTGGACTGGAAGTAAAACCACTATGCCTTCTTAATATGAAGGCAAAGCCAATGCCATGGAGAGAGCTATTTCTATCAGGTTGATCCACGAATTAAATAATAACGGTGGCATACACGAACATCAGTATGGCTTCATAAAAGGTCAATCTACTGTTATGGCAATTAACTATGTCACTAAATGGACATTAGAGGTAAGAAGCGGTATGAGGCGCACCGGCAGCGTTCCAGCGCTGGTTCTACTGGATGTCCGGAACGCTTTCGGTTCCGTTCCCTGAGAAGTGGCGTTTGAGGCGCTTAGGAACAAGGGCATAAGCACATACCTTCTAAGACAAATTGCACAGTACTTTTACGATCGAAGGTAAATTATAGAGACAACAGGCGGAAAACTGGAGTGGCAGATGTTTGAAGGGGTTTCCCAGGGATCTGTTCCGGGACCCCTTATGTGGATAATAGTCTTTGACAATATATTAAGGCTACGACTGCCCGAATCTGTCAGATTCATCGCTTACGCCGATGATTTAGCGTTAATGCTGGAAGGTATGAACGAGATTTATGTTACTGAAAATCGCAATACTGCACTTTTGCTTATTAATGAATGGCTAAAGTAACACAGCCTGCAGCTAGCGCCTGATAAGTTCATCAAATTAACAGGACGTAGGATAATTGGTCAAATTAGCCTAAAAATAGAAGACTTCCTCATTCCAAGAGTGGACTGTTTTAAACATCTGGAAGTGTTTATTGATAAAAATCTAAAATTCAGTGAACGTCTTATATTTGTGTACAAAATCCGAGTCTATGACAAAATCTTTGAGTAGACTAATTTCCTCTCAATGTGCCCCTAAAGCCTTCAAGCGAAGATTGATTATGAGCTTATTTACCTCTATAATTTTATATGCAGCACAATCTGGGGCAAAACAGTGATAAACGGAATTTGAATCGTCTAATAAGTGCACAAAGGAAAACACTTCTACGGGTTGTATCATCATATAGTACGGTTAGTTATGAAGCCCTATGCACTCTTGCGGGAGTTGCTCCCATTGATTTACTCATCAGGGAACGTACATTTCATTACATAGGTGTCAGAAAAATTGACGCAAGAAAACAATTTCGAACAGAGTGATCAGCCAGATGGGAAACAGGACCAAAAGCTGCCTGGACGAAGCGTCTCGTGTTTGAACTGGAGAGATGGCTTAACAGAACTCATAGAGAGGTTAATTATCACTTGACACAAATAATGAGGGGTCATGGTTTTTTTAATGAATATCCACATCGCTTTGGAAGAAGAAATGCACCGAACTGCATCCATTGTAATGAATTAGATTCTGTCGAACACATGTTCTTCACATGTCCCAGGTGGATCAACTTGAAAAGAATAAATGGCATCTTACATCTTTCACCAGAAGATCTAGTCAGCTTTATGTTGGAATCGCATGGAAATTGGGCTAGAATTCAATGCGTCGCCCGGGAGATGATCAGAAGTAAGGAAGACGAGGATAGACACCAAGGTTTTTAACAAATCAATTAATAGGGTAAAATATCATACTACTAATATCTGTTAGCGAGATTAAACAAAATAAGCTCTACAGGTGCAGCTTAGACAACGATGCCTCTGGGACGGAAGGATAGACATGCTGAGGTGTGCCTACTCCGATGATCGGCTGAAGAACAATTTCCTCGTCCCAAACTGCGGATAAAAAAAAGAAAAAAAAGGGTTTCCGACCCCTTTTAAAAAAGACCGTGCCCGTCTGAAGTGGCAGGGCTCTGGATTATTTATTTGGGTCCAGATGACCCTGCCACTGAGGTTAGAGGCAAGGCATGAGACTAAAAAAGAGAAGATCCGTGAGCGGGGACGGGCTGACCTGCCATGCCAGATGTTCAGCCGGTAGGTGTGGGGAGCCTTACATGCTAGCACGCGCCCCCGGGCTGAGCTATACTTAATTGTAGGACCCGGCGATGTAGGAAAAAAAATTAATAATTGGCAAATAAAATAAGTTGAAAAATATATAATGTAGAAAGAGTTACATGTAGAACTAAAATACATTAATATCATACGATATGTTCTAAAATCTTTCAAAAAGAAACGTGGTTGAATAAAGTCGTTGAAAAATTCTTTCGAAAACGCCGTGGTTTTAAGAAACAAAATCGGAACCGGCCAATATTGCTGACATTACAAATTGATGGCATAACTTTTATGTCTGCAGTTGCGTTCGTGCAGATGTAGCTCTTTAATTTCGAATTCATAAGTGACAGCTGAAGGGGATATAGCGGGGTATTGCGGTACAGAGAAGCGAACAGGGGTTAGAATCAATAATGTGTGAGAGAGAGAGAAAGATATATATATATATATATATATATATATATATATATATACAGAGGCTATATACATATAGAAAGAGAGCATAACTAAGAGACAGCCTGAGCAACTGTAGGACGCGCCGCTCATTCAACGGTGTCGAGTCCACTGCATCACGTCAGATCATATGCGATGACCACGGCCACACAAATCTCATCTCTACATCCGCCTGCTTTTACATGATCGCTCAATAATTCCAAAAGTAAGTTTTCAAATTCCAATAAATTCATCCTAGACCAAAACAAGCAATCCGATTTACATAAATGAAAAGAAACATACTTTAGAGCTTCTTTAAAAGGAAAGCAATGTAAAAAACATCAATGCTTATTAAACTAAATTTGAAACAAAAAATGCTTCAAAATATCTACTTATTTACTTTTTTTTTTTTATTGAAAAGGATAAATAAACCGGCTATTTTAATGTCCTAGACAAACAATCTATATAATATATTTTATGTTATGAAAATAAATTTTGAAACGAAACTTATTAAAATTGACTTCGTTAATCAATATATATATATGTCTGTCTAGATCAATGTAATATTTTACGCCTTTCAACTCCAGAAATTTGTGAATAAAACGTCCACAACCGCGAATAATTAAATTTTATTATTAAATTTACTTTTTTTTTAATTGTAGGAAAAAGTATTAAACTTACTGAATATTAAATAAATCGTACTCCTATTAGATAATCGATTACAAGAATGCTAAATGTAGCAGAATATTTCATCACTGTAAAGTAATTTTACAAATTTTAATAACAGTTTATAACTGCATATAAAAACTGTTACGAATGTACATGTTTATCCGAAATCGATTATAATACAATAGGATTTCTTTCTAAATTATGAACAGCATAATCAAAATCTGGATACAGCATATTTCTTCAACGTAAGAGAAAATGAATTGAGAATTAAAAAAATATTAAATTAAAGCACTATTTAAAAAAAAAAAAAAAAAAAAAAAAAAAAATTAAAAACTTGAAATAATATATCAAGATTAATTGCTATCGAGAAATAATGACGGAATTTTACATCGAGAGGAGTATATTATTCAATATAAATTATTCCGCATGGATAAAATATTACCAAAGAAATAAGGTGAACATTTCAGACGTTCCGGAACTAAATATTTATATTTTTATAAGTAATTAAAGACCAAAAGAATACTTAATACACTTCAAGATAAAAAATAATTATTTTCTAATCAATAAATATGTCATTTTAATAAAATAGAATTCTTGTCAGAAAAAAAAGAATTTTAAAACCTGTAGAAGCTTCCAGAAAGTGAAAGGTGCAATTAAAAAGAGTTAAAAGGATTGGCTGTAATTAAAATCTGAAAATTAATGTGAAGGGCTAAAATGGATAATTAAAGTAGCTTCACTTTAAATTTAAGCAAAGAGCTGCCCCGTAGAAGCACAGGCAAAGAAAGAGCATTTCAACGAGCTTAGCATTACAGTGTCATCAGCTGAAAAATATATCAAATCTATAATGCAGTGACCTAATTTTATACTCCAATTTATTCTTATTCTATAAAAGGTAAATGACTTTATTTAAGCATAAAATTATTTGTCAAGAAAATAAGAGATACAATCATTATTAAATATTTAAAATAGTGAAAATTATATCTGTGATAGTTTTTCTATCGAATTGTAAATACATTATTTTTATTTTCTGGGATGAAGCATTTATTAGTTCACATATAATGATGAACGCCACGATTTTTTTTTTATAGTCAGATTAGACAAACATTATGTATATAACTAAAACAATTTATGTTAAATAATTTTTACGTATTTTGAATAAAAGCGTTCTTAGATTACCTTACATTTTAAATCTTCATTTTTTCTTAACTTCAAAATGAATATAAAAACTATTAACAGATATACGATGTAGAAAACCTGATTCAAATCGCACTTACTAAGGTAAGGTCGCTTTACTAAGGTAGTAAATGATTTTTTCTGTTCCCCTGACACGAATATTTTTTTGAGGGCGGGGGATTTAAAAGTTTTCTTACTAAGATTGTCAGCAGTATTTTTGATGATATTATTATTTAATAATCGTACATATCACAAACGAGAGTAAAATTTCCTTAAGTACAACCCCTTTTAAGTTATTTCATAACACCTCCTCACTCGCAAATATAATATTCTAAAACATTAAATGTACTTGATCTCTATAATACATAAACTAGAAGTTAAATTTCTTAATCATAATAGAAATCTTTCCAGAGACTTAAGTAAAAACAGATGCTTCAAGATATTTTTCAAACCAAGATTAATTAACTTCCGGTTTATATTATACCCAGTATTATCTGTACTAGTTAGAATTAATAATATTATTTTATATGAATATAGAATATAATATTTTCCCGATTCTTCGACATAGATTAATAGAGAAATATAATTTTGAGAACAATTTTATCAATATTAATATAGATTCCCCATAGCATCTGTTAAAACTATGAAATTAGAATAACGAAAAAGAAATAAAGAAAATTGTATATGTGCGCACGCGCGTGAGAAAATGACGATTTCCATCAGTCTGTCATTCTGTATTTTTATTTTATATTCCTACTGTGTACGCTGCAATCCGTTCAAACAATGAAGAATAGGCAACCCCTCCCCCCTTTCAAGTTGCCTCATTGAGGTGAGGATAATAAATATGACAAGTAAATGAGTTAGTAATGTACAGTAAGCTGAAATTCCTGAAATGTAATTTGATTGAGCTCCAACTACCAAAGTATATCGATATCCACTGTCTAGCACTCAAATCCATACAAAAGAAACCAACTTTTTCTAGGATTTGAACCTCAGAACCTTCTACTTCGAAAATCAGCTATTAATCAACTCAGTTTGCAAAGGAGAGTTTAATCTTAGCCCGGTGGACTATTTTGTATTTTAAAAGAAATATTTATATCTTAGTGTTTCTTGAATTAATTTTAATATAAAGTAAATTTATTTACAACTTTGAAAAATAAATAAAAAATCATGATGAAATTTCAAAATGTCTTTTTTTAATTTTTTAGTCTTTTACGTCTTGATAATCGTTAGTTGTATAAAATAACAATGATATTAACTAAGATGTTAAACCTTTCATTGTAAACAAAACTGAAATTGAAATCAGTCGACAGACAACCCATTTACAATAGCTTTCTCAATCTGTCAGTACTTGCGACTATATTTTCAATCATAATTTTCTTTGCCCCTCCACCACTCATACAATAATAATGTATACAAAAATAATGTGTTTTGACGCTAAAGCTACAGTACGACCTTAATTACAAACCTTATAAATTACCAATAGTACGTAAATTTATTGATATTTGACTGTCAATTGCAAGCGATCCATTGCAAAGACAAAACCAGAATCGATGACTCTCTATTTCTCTCTGTGTTATGTCCACCACATCGGACTCATTATAGCCTTTTGCGCGAGATGTTCCGATTTGTCTCAAACATTCTGGAACGCTACGCGACTGTCGGCGCAAACGTGTATAAATGTGTATAAACGTGAAAATAAAATCAAGAAAATATTCTCACTTAACAATACTTTATTCTTGGGTGTACCTGTACTGAAGCAAATAAAGAGGAAAGGCCCCTGTATGTCATTTTCTCAAAACTTTTGGCAGTAGACAGCATGAAACGTAATAAACGACATTTGGAAACGCTTCATAGTGAGTACGTACAAACACCGAAAATTTTTCGAATTAAAATTAAAATCATATAAAAAACAAACATCATTTTAAAAAAGACCTTTTAAATGAAAAAGCTTTACTTGCCTCTTACAAAGTTTCATATAAAATAGCGAGGTGAAAAAAGCCTTACACCATTGGTGAAGAGCTTATTATTCCAGCTTACAATTGAGATTGGAGAAACTATGTTTGTAAATAACTACCAACCAACTGCAGTTCATACCTCTATAAAATTATACTGTTATCCGTCGCATAGGAGATAAAGCTAAAAATGTACAGAATCAGCTTTTCGGGAAGTTGGGTGTGACAAATTGTTTTCAATTCAGCTTGCTGAGGCATCAGATAACAATAAAGATGCTCATTTCATTGCCTATGTTCGATTTTGTGATGGTACGTCAGCAGTAGAAGAACTACTTTTCTACAATCCAGTAGAACTCAAAGCAACTGCACTGGTAATATGTGGTTTTTTCCTAAATTATTTTATAAACGAGTAAACAAAGAAGGGAAAATTGCGTTGGAATATGCACTGATAGTAATTGTTCAATATCTGGAAGATTCCAGAATATACAAACACTGTGAAACAAAAATCTTGACAGTGTGTCTGGACACTTTGCATGATTTACAGAGCTCTGGTTTCCAAAGAAATGAGTCCTGGTGCTAACTAAATGTAATGAATATAATGCTAACGAAAATTGCAGCCATAGTATATTGCATAAAAATTAAACTCATAAAATCAAGAATCTTTTCTGCACATCGTAAAAACATGGATGTAGTACACTCTCTCTTTTTTCTGTTTAGTCTCCAGAACCAACATATAGTAATACTTCAAAGGATGAATGAAGATCATATGCATGAATGTAAATAAATTGTAGTCTTGTACAGTCTCAATTAGACCGTTCTGGAGATGTATGGCAGTTGAAAACCATCAATGAACTCGATATAGTACACAAACCCGTATAAAAGTACATTGGGTGCAGTACATTCAGCGACACTGTTTTATTATGAGACAAGATGGTTATCACGTGGAAAATTTTTGCAACATGTTTATGAATTAAAAAATAAAATCGCCATTTTTGTAGAAGTGTAAAACCGACTGAAAGCCAAAAGATTTCGAGATAGTTTATTTGTGAGGAACTGAACTACGTGGTCGACACATTTGAGATATTAAATACCTTGAATCATCAACTCCAATGAGCAAATACACATATATTGGATAAGACTGATAAAGTTGATGATTTTCATAGAAAATTGGAATTATGAAACAAAAATTTAAAGGAAAAAACATTAAGATATTTGCAAATGTGGTTGAATGTATTAAAACTTAACGTATGTGTTAAAAACAATATGTGAAATTTGTTTCTATTAGCATTGAAAATTATTTAGCCATGCTTGCTTGCAAAGAATTTTAAAGAGTATTCTCTTGCTGATGATAACTTGGTAAAAAGTTACGAGTTGTTGGGATCATTTCAAAATATTGAAATGATCCCTAACCCACTCAACTCTAAAGAGGAAATCTTCATAGACTTCAGAGAAAGTGACGAAATCAAAAGACAATCTAATAATAAATCATTCTTTGAATTCGAACTTGGGTGAATGATGAGTTTTCCGCACTGAAAATAAGAGCATTTCGTATAGTATTACCATTTTGAACATCCTACCTTTGCAAAAACGGATTTCTGCGATGGCTGCTTTGAAGACAAAAAAATCTCAGTTAAATATAAAAAAAGAACTCGGTGTGTCTATTTCTAATACTAAACCTTCCTTTGAAAGACTTTGCTCGGTAAGATAGGCCTATTGGAGTCACTAACAACTATTAAACTTATTTTTTATTTAATATTTATAAATTAATTATTAAATACATTGTGCAGTACTACAATCCAATCCAATTTATAAGTGTGTTATATCAGTGTAAGTGTTAATTCTATTATTTACTAGGTGAAAGTGTATTTTTTTTTGCTTTCCTTTCAGTAAATTAATAAATTTAATTAATAGTATTTTCTTTTCGATATGCTCGCGCTCTCGCCATTTCGTGTTATCGCGGTCCCCTAGGGAGATGCGCTCCACAGATAGAGAAACATCGATTTACAAAGAACTATAAAAATAAGACTAATACACTAATTACTGTGCTTTTGCTGAAATTTTCATTTATATAGCTGAATGAATACATTTAGTATTAATGAAGATTATAATATTCTTCTTCCCCATAAAATTTCCACCACATTACACTGCAGTCTTATTTTCACTTCTTTATGCATGATATAATAAACATTACACTTTTCACGAAATTGGGATTTAACAAAAACTGGTATCGATCTCATAACTGCTTATGACAAAAGTAATTGAAATACACATCTTGATAAAAATATAATGGATAGAATAGGGTACGGAAGTCTTCAATCAAGACGAAGACTTACTATTTAAAATAAACCTTCCCGAAAAAATTTTACTTAAAAAATAATACAATAATATAGAGATTTTCTAGAGACATTTTATATCAAGTACAATTCTCTTTCTCAAAAGAAAAAAATATTACGATAGTTTTCAAAGTATAAAGAGTCAATAGTTAAGACTCCTATCTGCAGTTATGCAATTTAATTTTCTAACATCGCGAGTTGTCTCAAGTGCTTTGCTTTAATTAGGACTGCATGGCATAGCTAGACGGGTGACTTAACAGATGTGGAATTAACTACAAAACTGTTCTAACCAACCATTACAGTTTTCTCTTTCTCGCTCTTCATCTCAATCTCTCTATTGACAAAAATTAATTAAAACGTTTAATTAAAGGAAAATGTTCTCGTGTCATGTACAAAACAACACCGTAACATAATCAAAGAATCAATCTTATTTTTCTTTATCGTTTAAATAAAAGTGTTCAGCGATTAGAATTTTATAATTTATCAACTTGTATTACAACAGTAAAATCACTAATCGAATTTTCTTAAGTAAATTTAATTTCAGCAACGTTGCTAAGTGAATGAAAATATAAAAAACGTTATTATAAATTTAAAATTAATTTAACTTTACGTATTTTATAATAATAATAAAGAAGAAAAAGAAGAAGAAAAAAACAACTAATTGGAATAACAAAATATTTAATAATATTTTGATTATTTGTCTTTTTATTAAAGACTTGTAGATAAACTAATTTCAAGTATTATTTTTAATGTCGCAAAATACCCTTTTAATTATTATACCATAAAATCTAATATTCAGTGTATCAAAATCAAGAAAATAAATTTATTTTAAGTGAACTATATGATCTAAATAACTTTATTCGCTTGTACAAGACTAAAATTATAAATAATTAATAAAATAATAAATAGGGACATATTTAAATGGAAAATTAGAAAAACATATTATAAAAAAACTAAACTGAACGAAAAATTATAAAAAAGCAAATCAATAATACTGAGAAAAACATTACACATTTTGGAGAAATTAAAATTCAGACTATATTTATGTATGAATAACATATGTAATTAATTATCACATTTTTTTTTTGCAGAAGAAAACAAATCTTTAAATTTTCAACAAAAAATATATTAACTGTTAAATATAGTTTTTTCCCCTAAATTTTTAATTTATCCTTTTTTTAGGAAAATTATTTGACAAATTTTAGACAAGTTTCCATTTAGTTCCGTTTAATTATTACCTGTATCCTACTACCTCAATTAATTCTTTCTTTCTAATTTTTATTTTTCCTTAAAATTTCTATCCGTTAATTTTCTCTCTATTGTAAGTGAAACTACATTTAAATACATTAATTATATTGTCCACCAAGAGATATTGTTTTAACCTCCACATTATTCTGTTTACATTGATTCTGCTAAACCTGTTTTTGAAAAATAGTAGAAAATATTACGAAAGAGTATAATAATAATAAAATAAGTGCTATTAAAAATATATAAACACTTTTTTATACAAACCTGATTTAACCCTTTGTCATTTACATTTTTTCAAAAACAAAAAAAATTAATACTAATGAAAAAATAGCTGCTTTTCAAAATATCGGAGACAAAAGTGAAATTCACTTACTTGTATTTGACATTTTTAGGCGGATAATGCATTTTTTTTTCGTAGAATAAATATATTAAAAGAAAAAATGTTTAAGTATTTTTCTATTCTTTTGTAAACTTTTGAAAAAATTCATCTGTAATAAATTTTTTTCGAAATAACAAATACAAACATTATTCAAAGTGTGAAACTATCAAGTCTACATACATTATAACTTAAACCTTATTTTAATACGATAACTAGATACGTACCACGGTTTTTACTTAGACCTCAAGTGTATTGCTGGAAATACATATACATATGTATTTTATTCAGCGTAAAATAATGAATAAATTAAAATACATGGAACACACTCTTTTATTTAAATATATATACTACGAATACATTTTTTTTCATTTTGTCAAAGTTTACAACTCTAGAAACTAGCATAAAAAGAAGCGAATAGACACGATGCAGAGGGTGTCACGTTTCAGTATTATATAGTACCATGTTGCAATAGGGGTGAACGTTAAGATGTTGATGGCGATGATGATGATGATGATGATTATGGGGTGACGATACTCTAAAGGTAGGGGTGGGAAGGGAAAGCGGAAGAGTTTCCATTGTTTTGTCTGTTTCCATGGAAATCCATCCTCCTTCATTCCTCTCGACGCTCTTTAATTACCGACCCTACGATGGTCATATCTCAACCCATGAATAGTAATGCGAAAACCTATTTATGTTTCGTATCCCTATCCTTCCTCCCCCTCCGCGCGCGCTGTCATCCTTTAAATTAGAATTTGCCCTGGCCTAGCACAACGAATGACTACGATGAGGACGGCGACGACCCATTTAGATCCCTAACTTTCTTATACACTGCCGTAAATCCGTCCGAGACAATTTCGTTTAGCCCCAAAAGGCTTATAAATTGTTAGGCTACTCCCAGTATGGTACGTAACTTTCGATAATTAATTAAACCTTATCTGAGAACAATTTAAACTGAGAATTGTTCTAATTAAACGAAATATTTCTTTTTTTAAACACAGACAGACAAAGTGTAACTTTTCTTTCAAGAAAAAGTTTTCCGATTCTCGGCAATTTATTTACTTTCTTTTCTTATGTTCAATGTTTTACATTCATTATTTAGAAACTTTATAAACTACATACATGTTTGTTTTTTTTTTTTTAATTTTTAATGTGTAGCTATCATTAACTAAAATATATTCAGTAAAAAGATTGCTTTTAATTAAATTAAAACAAATTTTTATACGATATGTAGATATAGATATGTACCAGAGAAATGTTGATCTAAGAATCAAAGAGTTATGGATATAGAATAATAAAACCTAAGTTTAGGACAGCTAACAGTAAATTTATCAAAATCATTTTTAACTTTTTTATTTTAATAGTAAAAAAACATTGATCATTAGTACAAGAAAGAGATCGTGCAATAAAATTGCGGCAGGCCGTATTAAATTGTAGAATTATCGTTTAAGTATTAGTATTAACTTAAAAAAATTACGCATAAAATTAATGGAAAAAACAGATTTAACATCCTTTGTTTACGATAAAATATACTGGCAGAAAGAGTAGCTAATCAATTTAAAATAAAAACATAGTCATAATTCAAATTCTTAAATCTCTAACGTAAATCATTAACAACTATCATTTCTTTAATTTTTATTTTATTTTATGTTTTTTTTTTTTTTTTTTACCTAAACATTGACTGTTCTGTCACCCAGGAAATACTTTTGACAAATACTATTTTAACCATTAAAACTTTTTAACGTGTAGTATATTATAACTAATGTTAATTAATAACATTAATTTTCATCAACAATTCATTTTCATATTAGGGTGTTACGCTAATAATATTAATCTTTGACTTGATCGTGTAAAAATAATGAAAATTAAATGTATCAGTCGGGTTGAACTGAAAAATGACAAGGGTAATTAAGAATAAAAGATGCAAACTATATATAAAATGATTTATACATTAAATAAAAGATACAACAACAATTATCCCATACATTTCTTGTGTAACTTATTAATAGTTAGAATATAATCTTTGTTAGATGAAACAAATGCGAAGTAGCAAAGGTAAACGCAGCATTTACTAGTAGCAGCGTTTAGTTGTTTCTTGAATTTTCTTTTATGCCTTGTTAAATTTAAAACTAGATCATTAATATTATTTAACAAATAACAGGATTTCATCCGAAATAAAAATATACTAAAAGAGTCGAGTCGAATGATAAATTATAAAAAATAAAAAAAAAAATATAATTCTAAGAACTGTTTAATATATAGGTTTCTGTATATTACTGAAGATAAAATAATTGAATGATTTTTTTTCTGTACGGTCCACGATTAATGACTACAGATAGAAGTTTTATTAAAAAAATTAACAACTAAAATTATAGACACAAATCGATTTCAATGAAGGTGATGTTCGACCCTTATATATTTTTTTCTTAATATTTGTTAGCGCATATATTTTTTCCTATTAATCCAATTGAAACACATCTTGTTGCAATCGACGTAGCTACTTTTCGCGGTGGTATCATGATTTTGAATAAAAAATCATGATACCATGTATAAAAATATTGTTATACAAATAAGTCTGTCTGACATTACAAAAAACGTTTTTCCCCGACCGGCAGGTAGGTAGGTAGGGGCAGTGGAAATCCTAATATTCTATAAGTATGCGTCACGTTAGATGATGTAGGGCCAAAATAATGTCTAGATGATGTAGACGATGGTCTTCTGCAAGGCAGGTAATGTGAGTTTCTGCACATGATGTGTAATTTAATTTCTTCATAATACTCTTAACATTGTTGATATGTCATTAGTTATCAACTTATCGCCTTGAACTTATTGAACGTCATAACTTATCAACTTAACACACTATTTGATCCTGTAGTTTCTCAATCTTTCAGTCTCGGCAAATAATTTTTTAAGGTACGAGCTATTCAGTATTTTACGTAGATTTAAATCACTCAAAGTTTAAACATCTAAGCTCTTCTGACTCTACTTGGAGCAACATAAACTTGTCCTTTTGCAAATACTGTTTCCCTCAAATCTACTACAGCTATATTTAATGTTGTACCTGCAAGGTACAGCCCAATTTAAAATTAAAGGTAACAATCGTCTTACTACATATCCACATCCTTTAGTGGCTACAAACATTGTACGTCTGATACGTAGTAAGTACATAACAATCTTTATCTTTCATTTTTGTACCTATTGTTTCGTCATCGAATTTTGTTAACACAGATTTTGGTAATTCTCCGATTTGCAGTTGGTCCCTGGTACGGCATGCCATTTGAATTTCTCTATAATTCCCATAGCGTCATTAACTAAACCATCAGAAATCAAAATATATATATTGATTGACGTCTACCGAAATAACATTCCGGGGAGGTAGTTTTCCCGTATGTTGCAGCTTCATTCATCATCATTAGCGTTAATAATATAAAAGTTATTTGTTTTTGATATCATATCAGACATATTACGATGATATTCATCTACTAATGTAATAATTGGGAATATTCTTACAGCATTCCCATCTGCAAATTCGTATGTTAAAGATACCCTTCTTCTTTCGCAAAGCATTTCAATTTGGCCAGTTGTAATTTCGCCAAGAAGCAAATTACTTAATAAATCAATGAATTCCTTGTAATTTCTTTGTCTCATATTTATTTTTAACACACAAAATGAAAGTTCATGTCACAATTTTTTTTTTTGCTTCATACCAAGGAGATTGAATAAAACATCAATTTCCTTAGACTGGCAACTGCATTATATCACCAAAATGGAGCAAATTAATTCTTCCAAATAACTTATCATTATTAATCGCACAGAAAATTACAATATAATATTTATTTTTTTAAAAATTTAACCGACATCAAACTGCGCTAAAAAGTAAGAAATAACTTCATCCAAATAATACTTTACTTACATTTTTGAATCGGCGCCTGCTTTTAAAAAATTATTTATTTCTAGATATAATATAAATCTGTTCTATAATACGTTGATTAGTATCGTATACGTACGACGTGTGTACCAAACCGATACCAATAATAATAAAAACCGATACCAATATTACATCAGTGAAATTCATATGTATGTGCTTTGATTACTTTTCCATTTGCGATTATTACGAATTTTTATATACGCCATCTATAGATCTACTCAAGTACCACATAACTATGATCATTTATTTTGGCGCCGATTAAAAAAAAAAGGGTCTAAAGAATTAACGACGTATTTAGATAAAATTATTTCTTACGCGTACGTTTTAGCGTATTTTTATGTCAGTTCCATTTTTCCTTTTTTAAGTTATATTCCCTAATTTTTTGTTTTACTATTTGAAAAAAATTATCTTTATATATCAATAATCCTGAAATGTGAAATTTTTTCTTTTGTTAGATAATTACTTAATGGGGTTTATGTACAATTGCTAGAGTTTTTTTAGGACTTAAAACCCAATAAACCAGATAATACAATAAAATATTTTTAAAAAACTTATTTTAAAAACGTTTTTCAGTCTCTCTCTATGAGATCATCCTCAGTGACTAGTGATGCTCTTTTTCTAATAGTGAGTTGATACTACTTCTAAATTTTATGGAATAGGTAGACCAAGCATGGTCATCAAGATGACCGAAACCGCTTTCAGTTAGTTTTTAAAAACATTTTATTATAAAATTTTGTTCAGTGTATCGTTACAAATAATTAAAACTTCAAATTATTAACATCGGGAACAAGTCATCGATAAGAACAGTATTACCTTATTAATAATAAAAAGTGTGCTAAGTTATGCCCTGAAAAACTGTTAAAAATGAGTATAAAAGACGTAAAAAATTTATGGTAGAATAAATTGACTACACAGATTGATTGAAATCTTAATGATTAACTTTGATATTACATTATTTTATAGTAATTCGGTTTGTATTCAACTGCATTACTCTTTCTGTTTTAGTTCCATTTGAAAAAGTTATACAGAATTTCACAATTAATCTAAAAAGTAATAATAAAATACTAAAAATGTAATAAAACTACACGATAAAAAAATAAAAAAACAAAATAACAAACAAAAAAAAAAAACAAAGTATTTATTCATAGATTTTTAATAGGGGTCATGATTTTCATAGGGATCTAAACAATCTCAAATAAGTAGTTATGTAACTCACCAAAACGTAAATTGTTATTTCAGGATGGTTATTAACTTCACTGACAGTATAAGTTTACTGTAGATAGTATACATTTCATTGATGACAGAAAGCAGAACGAAGTATATAGTAGTAATCTGATGCTAGTGATGTTTTATCAGGGGGGGGATGAAAGGAGTGGGAACTAGTGAGGAGGGATAATACAACGAGCGGTCAAAGCAGTGTAGTTTGCAAGTTGTTAAAGCTCAGAACAGTGATTATGCACCAGCCTTGACTGCAATCAGAATCAGACTGACCGAGATGAAATAAAACCATTCCGACTGAATACATCACTAGAATCAATTAGATTTAATAAAGCTGTGGGGGTGCAGCTTTATTCTTATTGCAATTATTTTGTATACGCTCTCCAATCTTAATACATTGCAACAGAAAATATTATGCATTAAACAAAGAAACTAGTATGATACAGAACAGTAAGAAACAAATAATCGTTATTATTTTACTTATTACACTTATATGAAAACTCCCTAAAACAGAACCTCCTTAAAATTTACGGTTTCTCAAATACCGAATTATTTTCATAGAAAATAATCTCTTCATGGTGGAAAATTCTTAATACGGAAGAAAAACAAGATTTTACTTTTAATTTTACAAGTTAAATTTATTCCATAAGACGGAAAGGAAATAAAGAAATTATGACCGGTAATAAAATAAACTGATTAAAAATCAGATTATACACAAACCGAGATTTATAAAATAATGAATGCAGTAGATAACTAATTATTGTTTAGCACAAGATACGCCGTCACGTTTATGGCTCTTTCTAATATAACTCTAGAGTCCTCCCAATAAACCTATGGTCATTAACAAAGTATGTTAACGGGTGACAGTAGACGTAACAATCCTTATACTACACCTTGTCACGTGATCATTTCTACACATAACAAAAAATAATTTTACTTAATGCTGTCAACACCGTGATTGAAAGCACGAATAGTGTTCATTTTGTCGGGAGCGTTTATTGGTCTACAAAAAAAAAATTGTGTTTTGATTTTTTGATATCCGTTTTTTTTTTAATTTACCTGAATATAAAAAGAAAAAAAAATAGAAAATTATTTACTTTAGAATCAGAGCTATTTCATGTTGTTTTAGCCTAACAGTATTTCTTATTTTTTAAGTGTAACTCTCAAATAAAATTCAACTAACTTAGAAGACAGAAATATTTGTGAAATAACTGGGAATGAAAACAGTTCTCATTTCCACTCTGATAAGTCAAAGTTTATTCAATAAACAGTGTAATTCTATTCTCTAGAAATAACCTATTTCATTTTATAATTTTTTTTTAAACTAGCGAATATACAGTATTATATAGAGTACAGTAGTCTACATACAGTACAAAATTTTTCGGAAAATTCAGAACGTATCTCTTATCTAACTTCATTTTATACTGTAATCACATAATTGATTTTATAGGACCACAATATAAATCAGCCCAATTTTTAATGATAATCTGAAAAACAGAAACGTCTTCAAGACGGATTTATCACTTGATCCCGTCAGGTACTGTTTTTGGGAAGATTTTACTGCATAAATATACAACTCTTTTTTCTCACAATTAACAGCACACTATGGTATAAAACTGTAAAACCATATATGCAAGCGATTTTGTGTATACAATGTGTTTTGTTCACGGGACCAAAGATTTTGAACTAAAAGTCGTAAAAGACTAGTTCAAAATCATAAATAATGAAAAAATTTGCATTAATGTCACATTTATGGATTAATTAATTTTAATATCTAAAAGAACTCCTCGTATGATTAATATGTTTAAAGATTACACACAATAAAGGATGCATATTCTACAAATTCTCTTCATTCATTTACAGCTAGTTTTAATTCATTATAAAGTAACAAATTAAGTGGTTTTATAAACAAAAGCTTTTCATGCTTTCTACATAAAAATATTTTTTAATATAAACGTTTATTAAGTGAATTATTTGAATTTTCCTCTAGATATAGGTTTTACATATTATTTGAAGGAAACTTTTGCCAAAATCACGCATATTTTATTTTATGAAAGTAACTTCAATTTAATTTTCCTTTAATATATTCATATCGTTGTCCTCAAAAATGATTTTTTTATAAAATGAATCTTCACTAACCAAGAAAGAAAAATCTTTTCATCAGAAGCGTATCCACCCTTGATTGAAGAAGGACGACTTTTAGTTTCTGACGTCCCACTATTTTGCAGTCAGAAACGCATTACATATATTCGATTAACCAGTAAACCCTAGATTTATATATCAAGTTTCAACTAACTCATCACAGTAACTCACTGCATAAGCGCATGCTTACGCACCCTGCATCCTGCTAGGATTAACTAGATCACATACATCCACCGGAGATTTTATAGATAATTATGGACAGTTCATTACACGCCTGCTGAGAAACAGCGATTCAGGCGCAGTTTAATAAACCTATATATGAAAAGATTATTGATACTATAAGAAATTTTTAGCGAATTCAGCGGTTCTCTCATTACCTTTAATTACTTTTTCATCACCAAGTTTCACACAAACTTTGCTCATAGAACACAACTCTATTGTTGGCTTTGTTAGCTGGGAAGCTAAGCTGGAAAATCATCCAACATCAGCTCGGAATTGAATCAATATAATTTTAGGACTTGAACTTTTGACTATCAAAAGGTCGAACATAAAATCTTCTGGTAATACGTCTCAGATATAAGCTAAACAATTTTTTGTAACTCTTTTACAAAAAACAATTTCTGTTAAGTAATATATTAGTGAAATATTTCTTAACGTTTATTGGAATATTAAAATTTTACACCATACGTACCTTGAAAGGATTTATTTCATAATAACTTGAAAAACTTTATTATTATTATTAATAATAAGAAAATGAAAAAAACGAATGAAATACAACTTCATTAAAATTCTATTTCAACAAGACCATTAAAATATTAAGGGTTATATTATGAATTTCAAAATAACTTGCTTTAAATACTATTGCTAAATTGGATTTAAATATTTGAAAGAAATAACTAAATAGCGAAAAATAATCGACGAATAAAAAAATAGAGCGTTAATTTTTTCTGGACAAGAGCAGAGCATAAGCTACACTTTTCATTTCTTACACAGTAGTATAACACATCTTAAGCAATTATAAAACATAAATGCAGGTTAAGTACTTTTCATTGCAAGTCAACAAGTTTTACCTTATTTAAGAACGGATTCAGGAAAAAAGTAAAATAGAATAAAGTCGACCTAAAAAGGATTTTACCGTTTGTTAAAATATAATTTATTATGTAGTTCACGAACATAAATACAAGTATATTATAAAATAAAAAGTAAACGTCAAACAACTGCTAAGATTTACGGGTAATAAATTCCGTTTTCAGAAATAATTTTATTATATAATATACTTAGCCGGATATATATCACTCGTGAAAAATAATTAAATCGTTCATTATACCGAGCTGCAATGGAAAACCAATTATCTTTTTAATAGGTTGAAACTTTTCTACCAAACAAACAAATAGATCTGTTTTTTTTTTTCAAAAAAAATATTGAGAGTGCAGTTTAGAGTTATTGAATCTTGGTCAGTTATATAGAAAAAAAAAACACTGGTAAGAATTAAATGATAATTGGCCTTGTAAAAGTATATTTTAAGTAAATAGACTTTCTATAAAAATCAGTAGAATGAAATTACACTAAAAAAAAATACATTGTAAAAAATACACTAAAAAATTACACTAAATTACATTAAATAATCAATACACTCGAGACGCAATGGTACTTTTTTTTCAAAAATGGGTTTAAATAATTTTTGACTTTAGGGTCTGAAGAAATACAAAGATATTTTCTGAAAGTTTTAAACTGTACTTCCAAATTTCAAACTGAATATATAAGAAGCGGTTTCTGATTTATTAATCCACAATAAAAAATTGAACGTAAACAGCAATTACAGAGTGAATTACTGACAAGTCATCATCCTAAAATTTTTAGTAGCTATGTTGCTTAGAAGAAATATCGACTTCTGCTTTTTCTTTAATTATATAAATTTTAGATATTGAATAGACTCCAACTGCTCTCCGATTTTGGTACAAAGTCAAGATTTATATGATTTAGATACTACATAACTGATTACTTCTAAACCTAATATAAAAAATTAAATTTCATACAACCTAAAAACAACATTATTTTATTTAAAAAGCTCTTCAATAAATCCTTCAGGCCTATACGTAATTAGGTGTAAAAAAAATAATATTGTTGAACAGTTATCGGAGTTTTAAGTAAGCCACTAATAAACTCAGCTTTGATAATGTAAAATTCTCTTCATTATTTATACTGTTTTTGAAGGAATACAACTTGTGAAATTTCAATCATCTGAATAATATTATAATATTGAATACATTATAACGCATAATAAATTCCAAAAAACATGCCCGAGGATAGTTGATGAAAAAAAACCATATTAAGTAAAATAACTAAAAACTCATATAAATTACGACTTAGATAAATAATTTCCATTACCCGACTCATTCATAATAAATACATTGAACAACATACAATATATTAAATTAAAAAACGAAGAACATAAAAAATATAAAACATAATAATAAAAAAAAAAAAAATTCGTTTATTATAAGTATATTCAATATGAGGGAAAAATTATAGGTAACCTGTAATTTATATGCTATTATCAACGCTAGACAAGTTTTACTACAATGTAAAAGCCATATTTTGCTTCATAATAGTTTCCAACTTAAGCAAACAAACTTTATACAGAGTTTCACTAAGTATAAATCCTATTATTATGAAACTAAAAACATTAAAACTGTAACATTAAAATAACGACAATAGTTTTGAACGATAAAGAAAATGACTGAATATTTTCCAAACAAATTATTCTTTGAAAATATAAGCTGATGAAAGTGAACTAATAACAATTTTCAATCATGATTAATTTTCGTCTTATAATCATAATGCCCGAGTCAACTTTTAGAATCACCCAATAAATCCATTTTTAAAACACAAAAAACTAAATAAATAAATTGATTTAAAACATAATTTTTTTTTTTTAAACAACCTATAAAGAATAAAAAACCATAATTAAACAGTACTGATTTTACTTTAAAATTTATCGGTATTATACAAAGGAGGGTTATATTTTGTTGGTGAACAAGAGTAGACCAAAGGCTTTTCCACTTTTTTTTTTTTTTTTTTTTTTTTTTTTTATAATGGTTCTCCATGTTTGATTGCGAAATTCTTCGCATCGTCAACGCGGATTTAATCAAAGTCTTTCCTCCCGTTCGCTCTTTTGTAAACTTTTCACAGAGTTCTCGTCTCCTCCCTTTACTTCATTCTATTTCCAATTTTCTCTTTTCAAATATATTAACAATTCTCAAGACAAATTTATTGTAAAATGTTATGTTAAAAAACCTTCATTTTTAAGCCTCAAGTTTTAACACGTTTTAAAATTCCCACAGCGATAAAATACATACCTCCAATAAAACAATGTAAACGTTTACTTTGTAATTAAACTGTTTAAAATTATTAGTCTCTAAACTAGAAATAAATGGTATAAAACATCAAAAGTAATAAACTTCTGACAAAGTAACATTAAAAATTGAATTTAAAGCAATAATGTATTTATTTCCAATTTAAACATTTAAGATTGTCGCGCTAAAAAGAAATGAAAATGGTAAGAATTTAAAAATAATATAGACTTCATATTATTTTTGAGTTTTGTAATATAGTTTGAGATACGCTACAAAGTTTATGCATATTTATGTTGGACATTAATAAAATATATTAAAAAATATGAACGATTTTATGTAGTAAAACCAAATTTCAACAGAACATATACAGTTGTTATTTAAATATACATATATATTAATCGGTGTTTGTCAACAATCCGTAATTAACAAATCAAACTACCCCATAAATTCGTTAAAATAAATCTTCTATGTAAAAAAATAAATAATTCTGATGAAATAAGTATAACAAAAGAAAATCCTGCACAATTTTTTAAATATATCTGTAAATTAAAAGAAGGTAATAAATAAAATTAAAATTACCAACGATAAATAAATAAAGAAAAGCTAAGAATTTAGATTATGTTCCAAAGTAAATATCTTATCTTTTTTGTGCCAGTAAGTAATTACATATGCTTTGAGGCAGAATAGCTTTTTGTCTGTGAACCTTATTTCCCATGCAGCGTATTTACATTCTGAGTCTGGTAACATAAAAATAATTTAGAAATGAAAAAAAAGAAAATCCCCTTTAATCAGGCAGGCGAACAAAATGTTTTCTAAACAAAATTTGTTCAGAAATATTTAAGCCAAGTACAAGAAGGTTTCCCTTTTCCATTTTCTCATTCCTGGATTAAAATTTTTCTAGAGATTTTTTAATCCGTTACTTTTCAAGATCACTTTTATTTTCCCAGTTTAGCATTTAGGAGCATTTTTTTTTTAACGCGAGTGACCTTTGTTAAACATAAATAACCTAAAAAAAAACAAATATTTAGGAAAAATGGCAAATTTAACTTCCCTTAGTTTCAAATTGTATGCATTTATATGCAAAAGGATAATACACTCCCATGGATCATTATACCAGTTAGGACGTTGCCTTCTACCTTGTCTACCTTCTACTTTCTTAACCCATATATTTTAATGTACACTTTATTAACAGAATTTCTGATTATACTTGACGGTTACAACTTGAAGATGGTTTGTTAAACACGGGAAAAGAAAAATTATATTTTAAAAAATCTCTTTTGACACGCCTGAAGGCGGAGGTAGATTTCAAAGATGCTATATAAAAAAGATTTCCACCTTAAAGTTAAAAAAAATTCAAATTTATGCAATATGACAAATGTTGCATGTGAAAAAGTTTCACATATTTAGCATACGACAAGCCCCATTCAACAATTCCAGTAATATTTTGGTCATCCCTTGCCTTAAAGGTTAATCACATCAAAAATTGTTACAAACAAAAGTTTTAGGTATTGTTTAGAGTACTAATGACCACTTTAAACTGATTCGATATTATGTCCATTAAGGGAGGTATTTTTTTTGTCTCCGAAACCCCCATTTTTTCCACCTCTTGGGCCAATGGGTGATATCGAAAAAATTTATTTAAATAAGTTTTAGGCCCTTATTCAAAGAATAGTAGGAACTTTAAACGAATTCGATATTTTACTTAATAAGAAAGTTATGTCGATATGTTGTTTTTAGAAAAAGCCACCGCATTCCACCCCTATGGTCCAATGGAACTCCACCGAGATTTTGGATTGTTATATTTTATTTATCAATTTGAAAGTGATTGGTGCAAAATTACAACAATTATCGTGTCCACAAATAAATGAAATATATAGATCCATATAAATATGTATATATAAACTGTTGATGTCGAATCATGGTACCCATTACTATAGGTAGCTTTCTAATGAAATCTACCTAATTAGAAGGGTCACTACTGTGGAGTGATATGTTATTTTACTGGTACTTAGATCTCCTAAACTATAATCATACAAACTGAGCGAAGGATCAGTAATGAATACAACGTCTCCCTCTCTCTCTGTGTGTGTGTGTGTGTGTCTACATACATATATAATCGAAGAGCGTTACCGTTCTGAAATCCCGCATATTCATTTAAAAGCCAACACGAACAATGGATCAACAGTTAAAATAAAATTTAGGAATCTAAGTTCGAAAAATGATTTTTTTTCTAATTTACATAAAATAGATTCAAGAAAGGTATCGAGAATTTATTTTTTTTAAAAAAGAAAAAACCCTTGACCAGGCTCAAGTTTTATGTCTGCTTCATAAAAATCTGTCAAACTGTTTCCAAGATATTTATCCTCAAACGTCCATACATTATTAATGACCATATATATACATATAGGACAGATCCCGCTAAGGTGATACTTCTTTAATAAGAATTAAGAACGTGTTCCGTGAAAAGTGCTATAAATGTTATTTATTTATAATTTTATAATAAATTTATGCATTTATAATAATCTTACATTTTATTTATCTGAATTTACAACGAATAACCTACATGAAATATAATTTATTACATATCTGAAATAAGCAGCTTTTAGAAACCACCAACTGATCTAACTACAGTTTCAAAGGAAACTGATTTAATATATTATTAACAATGTAAATGATTTTTTTATTCTTTGAACATTTTAAAATATAAACCTTTAAAATATTTTTCTAGCTTATTAATATTTTTATTGCAAATTTTAATAATTAATTATATATCGTACTAAGTCAACAAATTTAACGTTTCGAAAATATTATTTCAATCTGATAGAACATAAACTGTTTACTAAGATAAGAGACGGACTAATGATATTGTAATCTCAAAGAACTCATCTTTTTTCTTTGTAAAATAAGATAAAAAAGAAACAAAGCATTTTTTTATTTTTTTAGAATACGAAAAGCCAACTTTATTATCTAGATTTAATAACGCGAATGAATTTTTTATTTCATCTGTTTTTCGTATAAAAAATTTCATTTTTTATAACAACACAGACGTTATAAGCAGATTAGATGTACGGTAAATATAACTCGATGAAAATAAATTTTATAATATTTCATTTTACACCGAAATAAGAATTCATTTTGCCTTAAAATAAGAACTGTTAATTTCATTTCTAATAAAATGACTTAACTAAACACGAACGGCAAAATGAACCGGAATCCAGATTAATCCAAACTACAACAGACCATTGAAAGGTGCTGACGGGCAAGTTGGATATATATTTTAACACTAATTTAAATCGAGTTTTACTATTATTTATCAACCTATTATTTAATTTCAGACTATATCTGAAACATGAATAACGGTGCAGGACCGAAGTTTAAATACAAATAAACATAGTGTACTTTCTTTCACAACAAAAAAATTTGTGTTACTAGTAAACAAAAGTTGTTTGGATACAATTAACGATAGACTCAAGAGTAGTAAATTTGTTTTAGTGAAAATACTCGATCGAATTTGATGCGAGCTTAGTAATAGCCAGTTTTAATGGAGTACTAAACGTGAGTAGGAGACGTTGTCCTGTAAACTATAATCTTAGTAAACACTTAATAGCAAAAAAACAGTGGTATGAATCACCTTAAGACCATGGAGTAGTTACTTGTTCATCATTATGTTACCTGCTTCTGAAGGAGATCCCTTGAACCATGTCAGGCTCCGTTGTCTTCTATTAGCTTCAAGTATATATCAGTTGATGATAAATCTCGCTTTCTTTTAGCTTGTCAATTGTATTTAATTTTATCCTTCCTCTACGTTACACATCTATGCACTTCTTACCATTCTTTTAATCAATCTCTTTCCTTTCATGATATGTTCCAGCTAATTAGTTTTTCTTTTCCGAATGTTTTTATTAAACTACTTTCTATTTTCATCACTTATTTCATTTTAATTCTTCATCCTTCACTTAAGTCCATTCAAATATAATTCATAATAAGACAACATTGTGTCACACTAACCGCTCTATAGAAAATATCGATTAGAATTCTCAGTCACTACCAAAACAATAGCATGAGGGACTGATTACTTCAGTTAAAGAAGAAACGGTTACCTACACCTAAGCATTATTTACGGCCTAAGTCCTGTTTCAGCGTTCAAACGAACAAGAACCTACGGCAGATTAAGTAAATAAATATTGTAATAATAAGCTGTTATAATAGTCCAAGCACACTGAAGAAACGTATTAAGTCATGCGGGCAATATAAGAGTTCGTTTCATTACTTACAGATATTAGTAATATAAAATGGGTTTGTTGGTAATTTACTAATAAAAATCGATATATATAAACAGGAATAATAAAATTATCAGCTGTAAATCATTAAATTCCTTGTACAGAACTAATGTATAGAATGCTTTGAAAAGAACTTCTCGGTTTCAGGTATTAATAAACAGAATTATATTTAAGTTACTGGTTACAAGAGTATATACTTTGAAATGGCAAATTCTGAAATTTTTTTTTGGTAATACACTTCGATATGTGCACCACTCGTTGCCCTGCACACGTCCAGACGGTAATCCAACTCTTCGTCCAACGTGCTCGCCAACAAGTCGAGTGCAATTCATGCTACTACCACAATAATCCCCTCCCGTAAGTAGTTAATGTCACGGATTTTCTCTGAATAAACAATTTTTTTCATATGGTATAGTCGCAAAAAACAAATCTAGTGGGGTCATGTCTAGCCATGCGACCGGCCCTCCTTCTCCAAACCACTTGTTTTTGAAACAGAATGTTTAATCAACTCCGGACAGATTTCTGTAATACTACAAACCGTCGTCCAGCTGATAGAAAATCAATCTTCTTTCTTCTTCAATACCGTCTATTTGTGGAAAGGTGTCAACTTCGAGTACATCGCTGAAAATATTACTATTAGTTAAGCTTTCCACAAAAAAAATAAATAAATAAATAAAATAAAAAATCGCACCAATCTGTGACGCGGAATTCATTCTCATCAATGTTGACTTAAACATAGAAAATGAAAAATTTATGAAAATAAGGACTTCATTTTTGTTCATTACATTAAAGCTGCTAACTCCAATTTTTTCACTTTGTCGTTGGGTGTCTGATTTCATGTAAAAGTTGTATCATATACGCACGTGGTGGAAACCTCCAAAGCACCATTTTGTAAACTGTAAAATTAGACACTTCTAAGTGCGCTTTGCTAACAATTCGGACTATTTGTACAAGATGCTCGATTCCGTTCCACATTCTATTCAGATAAGGATGACCTGCCTGGTGACTTCCCCTTTAAGGCACTGCCTGTTTCCTTAAACTAATTACACCACTGGAATATTTTTTTATTCATAGGCGCGGGATCGCCGTATTTACGTGATAACTACGTTAAACTGTGATAACCGACCTTGTTTCGATAATCCAAATCAGGCACTGAACTTTCTGCTGCGGTGCCGTCACCAACTGACTGATTGAGAGTTAGACTATCGACCGGATACGCATTTCTTTGCTTTTTCAGAATAATATTCTTTACTAGTTTCGTATAGTTAAACTAACTGTAAAGTCACAGTGGTGCTAACCACGGCGAATATTTAAGATAAAAAAAAACTTAATAATATAATGAACATAAATGTGAAAACCGGATGCTTTTAATTGATACAATTATTTCATTATGTTTTTTTGGAACCAAAGAGTTCTTTTATAAACACTTTGTATAATAAAAAAAAAACATACGTAGCTATAAGACGATTTATAAATTAGTATTTTACTTTTAAAATAATAAACTAGCAAAGATAAGTTGGTTTTGAAACAGCATTACGAAATGTAGCAGTTAATATTTCACTTATGAAAATATTCTCGTACAATGAAAGACGCTCCATATTACGTTCACACGGACAGGCTATCATGCTATAACATCATGAATAACGGTACAAAAATAAAACAGAAGAAGAAAGAAATATTATGCTTCTGTTACATTACTGATTATTTTCAGTTACAGCTTATAATAAACATTTGTCAGCATATAAATAACAGTTAAAATAATGTATAGCAGGATTTTGTTTTTATACATAAGCGCGCGTGTGCGTGTTTCAGCTCGTATGCCAATATAATATCGTGAATCGTTTTCAATATAATTCTCAATTCTCAACTACTCGAGATATATTGATACAGCATCAGCGCTAAAACAACTTATTTTCGATAGATAACGTAACTTTAATATATGCTATGTTTTGACTTTTTATTCACATCGAAAAATTTATTCCAAAACGAAAATAACTATTATAAAATCAAAATTAAAGTAAGCTTTCAAATGAAAACAGATATTAAATTCGACTTTTAACTTTTAAATAATATACAGAGAGGCCGGGATCTGTACGATGCGGGAAACCATACGCCTAAAGCCTTAGAACTAAAAGTTTTTAACGAGTTGTAAATGAAAAATGCGATATAATAATGAATTATTTTATTTATTCACTTGATAGATAGTACTAATTATAATGGTTCTATGTGTTCGCCCTCATGTTGCACGCACAAATCTCTACGTCACCACCGTCCTTCGTTCGAGTCCTGGTTAGGCATGGCATTTTTTACGCTACAATTCATTCAAGAAGAAATACCTTAACGGTGGTTCCGGAGTTTAAACAAAAAAAAAAAAAAAAAAACACCGTCCTCTGTAACATGAGATGGAGCATTTCTGGTATAACATTACGGAATGGCGTCCCTCACATTGTCTCGCAATTTTTCATTTGTAGTGTAGCGACGTGCAGATACATGTGCCTTGATAATTCCCCATTATGAATTGTGTGGTGTGGTTAGATCAAGATTCGAGGTGGCCATGATAACGGAGGCTGGTGACTCTGGAATACCGCGGCCAATCCAACGTCCTGAAAATTTTTCATCCAGAAACGCGCGGAATGATAGAGCAAAATTTGCAAATGCACCATCCTGCTGCAACCATACTCGTTCCATGAGATCTTTCTCTTGCAGCTGTGGATACGTTTGTGTATTCACTGGCCTGTAAAAAAACATATCAACTAAAGAAATGACGTACAGTCGTTCCAGAACATATCATGACCATATCACGCCGGCCTCCGTGGCTGAGTGGTAGCGTCTCGGTCTTTCAGCCGGAGGTCCCGGGTTCAAATCCCAGTCAGGCATGGTATTTTTCACACACGCTACAATTCATTCATCTCATCCTCGGAAGATATACTTTACTGTGGTTCCAGAGGTTAAACAAAAAATAAGGTAATATCATGACATGCGGTGGATTTCTTTCCAACTCTGCCACGTAATAAGGATTTTCTTTCTCCCAAAATAAAACATTTCTGGCGCACAAACTGCGATAGACTGCACACTCGACAGTAAAAAGCACCTTTCCACGGTGTACTCCAGTGGCGAATTTTAATAATGAAGCTCCGGAGGATACAGCGCGAAGTTCCATGTCTGTATCTGACAGTTCATTGATGAACCCGGATGAAATGTCCTAACTTTCTAATCCTTTTGCATATCGTATTGCATATTCGTCCGCGGTATACGAAGTTTAGCTGACCGTTTATGTGTTGATTATATTGTTCAATGTAATCCGCAGCATAATGTAATGATTGTTCAATGGGAACTGCAACAGCAACACATGTTTCTAACTGCGTTAACTTTCGTCCACTCCGAGATCTATCTTTAACACTGCTTAATTCTGACGCACTTTTTCCCAAGCCAACATTTTCATAGTGGTGACTTATTAAATCGTTGACAAAATATATCACTAATTAACCTCACTGTTGTCATTCATGAGCCCGTACACTTTTCACTAACCGCTCCTCGATGTGTAACTATTCATGTCAGCCTTTTTAGCAAACCTGTCTTTTACTCAGAGGATGTTATGTTGGAAAAGCTATTGCGGATCGACCCCAACGAAAACACTGTGTTTTAAACACATATCCTAACTCATATTTTTCTTAACTTTAGGTGTAAGATGACTTCTTCCCGGCCACATTGTAGGCTTTTATAGGTTACTACAATTTTTAAATATCTATTAAGAAAAAAATTGTAATTGATAAGATGCTTTTGTACAGGTAAATAAAAATGAACTTATTTCTCTTTCCAGGAGAAGTTCAATTCAAAATATACTTGTGAAATTAAAACTGAGATAAATAGGCTCTTAAATTAGGTAATAGAGCTAATACCTAATAGTTTTATGTACAATTATAAAAATTGTTTCAAGTCTTCAGTAAACAAATCTGATCCAATTCAATTAGGAAACCAGTGGTAATTTTTATAAATTTTAAGACTTAGTTGTAAATTGTAAATAATACTTATAATTTCTTAAAGACGGTGCTCAAAATTGTAACACTAAACACGAATTTCTTTGCTTTTTCTGATAGTACTCAAAAAAGTTTCATATTGTTAAAGTTACTATAATTCCCTGGAATAAACTTTCACTTTATATATATAAATATAAGATTTTACACATTAACACTCTCACACAAGTATTATTAACACAAACTTCATTGCAATATGTGATAAATGTGTAATGTATTATCCATTTTGTAACGTATATTTCAATTAATTATTCTATTAGCCGACAGAATAATCAATATAACCAAACACTGGAAAGCACCCACAAACATACACGTAGGCGGGTACACACCGTTCATCTACATGTTAATACTTTAACGAATTTTAGGTTTTTATACTCTCCATAATAACGAATACCTGTTTTGAAAAGCGATACTAACTCCCCAAGCCACCAATTAAACCACAGTAGAGACATGTAACTTTTGTACTAATGAATGCAATGGAACTAATTCATGGTTATACAAGAGTCACAAATATGCGTTACTAATATTTCAGTTGTCATTTTCATAAAATCATAATAGAAACGGGTAAATAAATCAAAAGCTCCATCATTGGATTTAATTTCATTTGAATTGTCGATGAACGCTGGTTATAGCGATTCTAGTATCTTGGTTCATAATACCAATGTAGTGTTTCTTTAATAATCTATTTAATATGTAAATTAACAGAACAGTGGTAGCAAATAGTAGTACATCGTAAAGAAAACCACCAACATACTCGCTAACACAGATAAATACGTGTAAACTGAAATTATAATACATTTACTCTTTTAACAATCTGAATTCCCATGATGGAAACCGTACTTGATTAACCCCCATCATATAGCAAAGGCCAGCAACCTCTTTTGAGATACAAATTTTGCGTTATAAAAGGTTAGAATAATTAATAAACATAATTAATACAAAAAATTAAAAATCTAACAATAATACAGTAAGTTTATGTACACTAATTCAATTGGAATATTATACACTCACATGAAACTATAATAATATTAATAAAGAAATTTTAATGGAGTCCGTCATTTATAATATAAAGTGAATAAAAAAAAAATTATTACATTTAAATACATTAGTGTATGATATTCTTATTCTACAAATCCTTGCAAGTTTCTACATCGACGAAACTAAATGTTTCCAAAATTAAAAAAAAACAACAATCTGAAGGTTTACTGAAATTAAAGGAATGAAACTTAACATCAATTTCTTCGGAAATCATGGAAATCTAATAAATGCTTTTATTTTAGGAAGGATAAACATTGTAGTATACAGCCCTTTGTAGTATAACACGAATAGAAAAATCAAAATGGCGAAAAATACAGATATCTAGGTGTCTGAAATGGAATTTTACAAAATCATAGTGAAAGTTAGGTAGGATTTTTGATTAAGTATATGAAAAATAGAAACGAATAAGAAAAAATCTTGTAATAAAACTATGATGGTGACTCATTCTAAAAATTTCCATATTGTTAATTTCATAATAAAAAGATGTGTAGAGAGTAAAACTGTACAAGGACAACAAAAATTGAAATTTATATAATATAAGACGTAGATTATATTACTTTTCTTTATTTGTTTCATATTTTTATTTAAATAATATATTCATGCAAATATTTATATAAAAATTCTTTCATTCACTAATTAAGGAAAAATTCACAAACTCTTAAGTACAAGTCTGCCCTCGTTGCAGAAACGTAACGTACGTACGTAGGGAGGGGGATTTAGTGATCAAACTTTTACAGTCGTTACTAGATATCAATAAAATATATTACAATTATATTAAACTTTTTGACAGTGATATAAAGAAATGCTTCATTAAATGATTAAAATAGCTATTTCGCATTACCCGATTAAAATTCGATTTTGTATTGCGCTTTTCTTAAATTGCTCATTATGATAATGTTTAAATATTCCCTAGACTATGCAATCATATAAAAATAAGATACTGAAAATATATCTGAGAAAATAAAATATTATTTAATAATCACTCCAGTAAAGAATGACGCATTTCCTTTAATGGAGTGATAATTAGGTGGAAAAATCAAACAAATTCGAGAACACGTGAAGAGTATTTCATACAATTATATTTTAAGCCATTATTCTGAAATCCACTAAAATCATTAGAAAAGCATTTCATTCATTTTAAATGAAGGACGATCAAGAACAATACAAATTTTAAGTTACAAAAGCATAAATAATAAATTGTGAAGTTTTGTTTAAAAAACACAACTTTTTGCATTATATTGTATTGTTATATAATCGTGCTATCAGACTGAATTATAATATAGCCATATATAAATTCAAACTTAAAGAACGTGATGAGAAGTCATCTTTACAGAAGAGTCATTAAAAATACTTTCCCTTATTGTTTGAGAGAATATGGCGGACTAATTAGAGAAAAAGTGTTGGATTATAAGTACGGGAACAGTTCTCACGAAGGAACAATAAATGAATTTAAAGCAGAATGGCTGTCGTGGGAGTCACAGGCAGACTAGCCGGGCATTAGAAGCAATTACTTCGTTGTCTTCCGCCAGGGTACACCTGCCGTCTCAGAGGGCACATCCGCTGTACGGCCCCTGCTTCTAGTTGTTCGTCCTACTCTTAAAGCTTATGCACAAACTCGCTTCAAAAGAAGTGCTAAGCGACTGTATATTGTTATTTTTAAATTAAAATCTTTCTTCGTTCTGCGCCAGTAGCATGTCGATCCACGAAAAACGTTAATAAAAAGATATTTCTTCTTATTACGTAGAAATAATTTTTTTTAATTTTAATACACAACATTTTAAAATAGACTGAAAGTTTTTCACAAAATCTAAACCAATTAAATCAAATAAAACACAATTTCTTTCTAATTCACAAAAGTTACACGATGAATATAATAATAGATTCAATAATCGTACAAATAAGGACGAAAAAAATAAAACTACGCTCGGTTTGCCGTTTTCTTTATATCACTCAAATAATACGGTTAAGATAATCTAACCTTTAAATTAAATAAGAATAAAACTGTCCTTTAATTTTTAATTATAAGACTTCTTAATTATAATTTCATAAATAAATCTTATTAAAAAAACCACAGACCAGATTAACTATACTTAATTGCATATTTTTATATTTTACGCTCATATTTTTGTATCTACTGGCGGAAAAAATCTCTACAACAACTAAGTAATTTTATCGTTTCACATCTGAATGTTATTCCAACTAAAATAAACAAAACTGGTTAATAAACTTTAACAACACAAACAGAATTTTCCATGAAAAGAAAAAAATAGTTTTAAAGATGGAGAATATTCATCAACTCGGTATATTAAAAGAAAAAGAAGAAAAAAATAGCAAGAGAAAAATATAATAATTTTATTTTTACTTTCTTTATCTCGTTGTTTCCTTTACAGAAAGTACTATCTTCGGCTTTCTCTTTTTTGGAAAATTTTCTTTCCAATTTTCCAGTTGGTTTTAGCAATACTGAATCGTGTAAAATGTAATATAAATAATAAGTTTAATTCTCCATAATATTCTTATAAAATACTTCTGTATTATTCCGAATGGTTTAAATGACAAATGAAAATTAACTTTTTCAGCTAAAGTATCTGATACTTGTTTATCAGATACTTATTTATTTTTAACAAGGAATGAAATTTTTGAAAAATCTAGTTATATGTATTATTTTATGGAAATTGCTAACATTTCCTACGTATAAATAGCATATATTCTAGCCCGTTGCATTTTTATTCCGTATAAAGAAAACATTTATTCCAATTCTATCTCAATTTATTTAAAATAAATAGTAACGAGTTAAAAAAAAAGTTAAATACTTATGTTAATTATGTATCTTAAGTTTTTAATTATTGCCTACTAAAGTACGAAAAAAACCCTATCATATTTAAAATCCTATATATTTATTTATTTGCATTACCACCCCGAGATTAAATTTTTAGCTTCCTGACTGAAGTTATAAAAGTAGGCTAATTCTTCCTTCTTACTTTTTCTAACGTTATATTGTAATTCTTTTAATTTGATAAAATTAATAAGGAAAACATAATCTGATAAGGTTAACTATAAATACATTTACAATATAAAAATTGAAAAGTTGGAAACAATATAGATGAAAAACAATAAAAAACGGAACAAAAAAGTTGTTGCTATATTTTGATTTATAACTTTAATTTAAGCTGTTCTTCTATTGTAATAAATTTTACTTAAAAATAAAGAGATAATTTTTTAAATAAAGCCAACATTAATGTTAGTAATAATAACAATAATATAACATAAAACAAACTCCATTCCATTCTACTATAATTAAATTAAACAAAATACAAAATTAAAACAGAAAAAAATGCGTGTATATTGTTTCATGAAGCAATATGTACGCGTGAAACAAAATGATCCAAAAAAGTAATGCATTAAATAGCTTATTATATTTTATATATTACGGTTGAATAACAGAACCACTTTAGCTCTAGTTAATCACTGTAAAAGAAAACTTACTAGATTAACACTAGAATCTTATATTAAAGATGGATGTATTAATTAAAAGAAGCAATTCCAATAACACATCATACTGAAACTTTTTAAATAAATAAAAGACATAATTAAAACATTTAATCTGGTTTAGTTGACATCCAAAATAGAAATTTTTGCAGTGCAATTTTTTTTTTTTTTAATTATATGCTACCTACACTTCTGGGTATTTTCGTAAGTTAAAATCAATTGAAAATGTATTATTTTTAATAACTTTATTATTAAAAAATAACATATGTTATTTTAGTTTCTAAAATTTTTTTCGAACTCTGAAAATAGTATTTTTTGAATTTTAATTAATTATCAAAACCACATATATACGAGTATATAAAATATTGTTACTTTTGCTTTATAAAAGTTACCAGGATTCAAATCCGCCTTGACTGTGGACTCATCTACAGATTAGATAGGTATAAGCATCTTAAACAGTTTAAGACCCAAAACCAAATAATAAATTATATTCTACCAAATTAAATATTAAAATTTAAATATATATCTTATATTAAATAACGATTGATCTGTATAGTTACCGGCAAAATAATACAATTATCTAGGTATTCAATAAAGAGATAGCATGTAAAATGTTTTGATTATTATAATTTTTTTTTTTTTAGTCAACCGACATTGGGTTGATGCTACTTCCCATTCGCTTTAGTAGTATGGAATGAATTTTTTTTAATCTCAAAATATTTATCTCATTCTACAGAGCCAGAATTATCTTATTCATTCAACCCAATCTTATTTGGTTTCTTTTTAATTTTGACCCCCGTATACAATTATTTACTACCATCTTAATAAAACACAGTCCGTTTGATGTATGATCGAACAATCTACTTATACTTCTAACAAGAATTTCTAAAACAATTATCTTTTATTAACATAATCTTGAAATTTCTTCATTTTAAACTTTATTGAATTTTCTTGCAATACAATAATTTAAACAAATAAATAATTTAATTTTTTAAAATAATAACATCAATGTGAAATGAAATATGCAGTGGAATTCAACATAATGGAATTAAATTTAAAAATCAGTAATACACGATTAGTTAGCCAGTATTTTAATGCAGCTCACCAGGCTAGTGTAGTGGTTAACACGACATCGCAAATCACTTGATTTCCATATCGAGAGTTCTAAGGTTCAAATCCTAGTAAAGGTAGTTACTTTTATACAGATTTGAATAGTAGATCGTGGATACCGGTGCATTTTGGTGTTGGGTTTAAAATTCTCAGGAGTGGTTGGGCTGAGATTAAACAAGACTAGCATTAATATATATCATCATCATTTATCCTCTGAAGTAATACGTTACGGTAGTTCCGGAGGCTAGACAGAAAAAAGAGAGAGTGTATCTTAACGCACGGCAGAGCATTTCATAATTATGAAAACAAAAAATTAATTAGAAAAATGGAGTAGATGAATAAGAAATCGGTGTTGTAACTAAAAATATACAGTTTACTTTTCATTATACAAGCTGTCTGAATCGATATTGTTACGGTTATTCTTAGTAAAATAAAGTCGAGAAAAATATTATAGAATTCAAATTCATCTCGCTTTTCTTGATAACACCAATTACGCGGTGCCTCTAAGCAATCAAGATGAGTAGACAGTCAGACAAGATATACAGAAACGCTTACTGAGCTCTTAAGGCATGATGAAGGGAGACATTTCTGGCGGAAAATTAGTTATCCCAGATGAAAATCTCATGACAAAGCCTGCAAAATCCAAAGAGGTTATATACAATACTGTAGTGTTTGATTCTTCCTCTTACAGTACAGATAGCATAAAAACTGAAATATACTGTTATCGAATAAATTGACAAGAAAGATAAAATATCATGCCACTTAAAAAGGAAAGACGATCTCGAGTAAAGCGTAAGATTCATTAAAATAATTCTGTTTTATTTTAATGATGAATGTAAATCTCAGAAACAATTTATAACATCACGTTTTATTTTAAGTAGTATACTCCAAATACAACCTAAATAACACACACACACACACACACACACACACACACACACACACACACACAAACACAAACTTTTTATAATTAACATACTTATTACTGTTTTCGTTGATCTCAAAATAATATTGTAAAGAAAAAAACACCATACACGTTATAGAAAGATTTAATAAAATTCCAATAGTTAACTTTCATGGAATCCCCATCATCAGTTGGTAAATAATATTATAAATATTATATTTCATGGGATTCCACGAAGTTTTGCTAATGTAATTATACCTTTCTAAACTGTGTATGTTAAGGTAAATAATACATTAAATTAAAAAAAAAAAAAATTACTACAAACTGATTCACAAAATCAGAAGACGCAACTGCGAACTATTTTGAACAAATATTAATGTATGTGCCAGTTCGAAGGGATGAAAAAAACTGTGTTTTATTTATTTGTATTTAAGAAGAGAATTACCCCCACTAACCGATATAGATAATAATGAATTCTGTAGCGTGTGAAAAATACCCTACCTGACCGGGATTCAAACCTCTGGATGAAAGACCGACGCTACCGTTCTGCCACTGAGATCTTATTTATGTAATATTATTTAAAAATTCAGAATCATATTAATTTCGGAAAAAGAATCTTTGAATTTTATTAGTTAAAAATGACAACGAGAGCGTATAAGGTACTTTCCCCTAGGCCAAAGTATTGTGCTGAGGTATACAAAAACAGTCCCTTTATGTATATATACACCATGCATTGTATTAAATTAGTAGAATTAATTTTTTATTTTTTAATTGCCAATTTTTTTTGCGTGTTGTGCATAGATTAAACTGATGTCTCAAGGTTTAACCCCTCAAAAAATATATTTCATAATCTGCCTTCATTTCTTTAAAACCATAAATATTTTTTCAGATGAGTTTTTTGTTGAAAGAAACCAAAATTTAATACCAAGATATGTTAAAAGTTGGAAGGTGTTTTTTGTACTCTGATGTTCAATATCAATCAGTTACAAAACCCACATTTAAAATAACACAATAATTTCATACGAATAGAAGGAAATTTAGAAAAAAAAAGTAAGAAGAATCGTGATGTTAAAATATTCAAGAGGGGAAAAAATTGTATGAATAATTAAAAATTACAGAATAAATTTAGGATACGTTTGCTGGTTTTAGCCAACGCCCAGCAACATGATCCAGGATATTGTAAATAGTTAATAGTTTTCTCTATTAACTTGACTGTTTTTGTTTTAATACTGTTACATTATAAAAATAAATAAACAAAAAAAAAGAAAGAAAGAAAATTATGAAAATAAAATTAATCGAAGGTTCCAATAGATTCTCGAGCAATTATCAGCGACTGTAATCGTCGGGTAACGAAAACTAGAATTATTTAACTAACAGGTTGATCTCAAATGTCCGTGCGTGGCAAGTGTTCGGATATCACTCAAAGGTTATTTGTAGTGGTTTACAAACTAAAATAGTTTTGTAATAAAATTTCTACAGAAAAGAAATCAAGTTATATCCTTCTACACAACAGTTAATTGTAAATTCTACACAAATTCCGTACTTATCATATCTCTGTGTCTTAAAGTTTCCTCAAGGCTTTTGTCCAGACATTAAATAAATCCTTTACATGGTTTTCCATACATTTCTTGTAGACATATATATAGCAAAATATGTAACATTATTGTTGATATTTTCGTAGAATTATCATATAACAATAAATGAGAAGCCTCACCCTTTATTTTCATTATTGCAAGTAACCACAAAGAACCACAATTACATCTATAACTTAAACTTCATCCTAATACTTAAAACTTTGTTTTAATTCTAAAAATATTTTAATGCCATTTATAAAAATTTACAGGAAATCCTGAGTAATGTCTGTACCCATGCAGTGAAATTTATTTTAAAATTATCATTTTACCTCTAAGAAAATTCTGCACATGTTCAAACCTATATCCGACTAAACTTGCTTTAAAGAGCAACAAAACCAATTTGCATATGTAATAACTTTCTAGCTCTTCTTTCTTATTTTGAAGTAAATTCAATAATCTTTCTCTCTGGCTTTTACGTTCTACTTCAATATTGTCTTTCTTTAAAATAATATTTAGCTTTTCATCAACGTCTTATTCCATTTCTTATTATCTGGCTATAGATTTATGAAAAAAGAGACTAAAATATTTTAAATCTTCAACTACTTATTACGGAGATGTCCTCTAATCGTTCACATTAATGTAGAAAAATTATTTTTTTACGTAATATCATCGTGTAACATTTTTCATGTTTACTTACGAAAATCTCTGAAACATCTTAATTTATAATTATATAATCTTTATAAATAGATCCAAAATATAGATACGTAATTGAATCGATACGCTTCCGTTTTTTTAATTTTTTTATGTTTTGCCGAAATCAATTTTTAAGTGATCGTTCAGAAGTTTTACCTTTATATGAAAATTAACCTTTTCTTGCGAATATTTACTAATAACTTGTGCAAAGTTAGATATGCTTAAAGAATAATGATGCTCATGCATTAATTTTTTCTTTACCTTTTCGCTTCCAATTATTTTAATTTCTTATACTTTTAAACTTTTTTAATATAGCTGGAATTTTATTTAGGATAATTTTTTACTATAAGTATGATTAATAAAATGTCCACTAACAAGTATTTACATTTTCTGTATCCTATAAGTTTTAACTAAATTTTGTTAGGGCAAGTTTTATTTCTCGAGGCCTTAGCAGCGTGGAATAGTTTTCAAGCTTTATTGCAGAAGTAGAGACTCGTAGTATTATTTTAAGTTTATCCATTATAATAACACTTTTTGTGAATATGTACGTTAAAAGTAAATTAGCATTGATTTTTTGTGCTGTAATTATAATGATGGTCCACATCGCATGAATATACACAACTACGAAATAATAATTACAATAACAATGAGTGTATAATGATTATAATTTCAATACTGTTATAACTATAATATCTCAATGATTCATATATATATTTAAATATGGACATTAATGAACAATTATTTTACGGAAAAAAAATTATAATGAGGAGGTAACTGACATTTAAAACAAATAACACACATAAATGTTAAAATAATTAATTATAATAGAAATTACAGAAACATACCATGTATATTTCTATATACTAATTAACAAAAAGGTTAAGGAAATAAAAAAAAATAGATCGTATGCCATTATCATGAGTAATATGCAAAATATAAACCCAATTCATTAACCAAGTAAAAATATTAAAAAGTTCTCATAACAGTATAACATATAATTTAAATAATGAACTAAATCACATATTAGTCAATAGCATAATAAATAACAGTTCACTGATCTTTTTCCGCATAGACGGTGGGAAGATAGTCAATAAAAACAATCTTCAGATGCAACAGCAATAAAATGAATTTTCGGATAAAATATCATATCTGAAGATTTTTTGTTATTGTTATTATTGAATTATTATTATTTATTGTGCATTTTTTTTTACAATCAGAGGTTAATAATTATTAATAAATCAATATATTTAAATTTAAAAAAAAAAGGTTAAAAAAAGATAGGAGATAAAGTCTGATTTGAACCGATGTGTCTTTCCCTTGTAAGTTCCAAATATTTCATTAATTAAAATTTTATTTAATATAATAATAATAATATAATATACCGTTGAAAGCTCTCACTTAAGACTTACTATTGCTTCAGATAAGAAAAGTACAAAATCCTAATTTTTTTGATTTCGGATTTTAGATAGGCGTCACACTTCGAAACTAGATAAAATGGATTCAGAAATGGTTAAAATGGATATTTCCGTTGAAATCTAAATACCGAAATTTTTCGATATCACAATTCTTCCTTCACTTTGTACAATGAAGTAAACATACTTCACCGATTTTTCACTTACAACAACTTTTTTTTATATAATCTCAAATCACACAATACAATAAGACTAAGATACAAGAATATAATAATTTTCAATTCTACTGATCTATTTTAGAAATTATTGGAGTTAGGGAAATAAAACAACACAAAATCTTATTCATGGCACGTAATTTAATTATTAACGGCCATGGAGAAATGGTCGGCGCAACATCTTATGTGTGTCGTTTTACGGGATCAATTCAGTTTAGATCAATGATAATTGTTCAAAAAGACATATAATTTTTAATGAATTTAGAAAAAGTATTTCACAAATTTCTTCATAAAATATTATTTTACAGTTTCATAAAACATTTCAAACTGTTGGAAATGAATCACATATTTTTGGTGGTAAACTGTTCTAACTTGTAAAAACGCTAAACGGATAATAAAAATGTTTCTTCACACTTTGATGATAAGTAAGACATCAATAATATTAAATATTTGGGATTGAAAATTAGGGCATATATTCCATAGCAATCTGTATTTTCACTCATAAAAAATTAAAATATTCCAGAAAACTCATGATAAATGAATGCATAAAATCATGCTGGAATGCGTGTTCCATAATTTACAAAACTGAATTGAAAGATTTATTGTCAGCGAAGAAGCGCATTTGTCTAATGTTTTTATCAAAAAGGAAATATATAAATGAACCTATTATTTATAGGTGTTCTTCTTCTATTATTTTTAACGGTTATAAGAAAATATTCTAGTTATATTTCTAGTAATATTCTAGTTATGAACTAATATAATTTAACAATATCTAGAATTAGGTAGAAATAAGAAGGGTTGGTCAAAATTTCAATAATGAATTGGAGTTAATTAAAATTGGATTTTCTTGAAATTTGTTCTTTTGCTTAAAACATTTTCTAAAGAACATGTAAACAGCTTTCTTTAAGAAGATAAAGCCATAGTGTGGAATTTAAAAATATAAATTTTATGAAATAGAATTTTTTTCCATTTAAGAATTCTGAGAAAGTAAATGCATAAAAAATGGTTTTCATCGAAACTGTTTATTTATAGATCTTAAAAGTTCGTTGGGAATGTAGAAAGATCCCCAACAGAGTTAATATATTAACATTATTCAACATTTTTGAAGATTTAAAATAAATTCATACTAAATTTACATTAAATTTGATTTAGAATTCTTCGGTGAAAGAATAGAAATAGAATAAAAACAAAAGTAAAGGTAATAGACAAAATTATTTTTAATTTTTAGTTACCAAAACCTACATTAATAAAAAAGAAAAGAAAAAATCTAATCAGAGTAAAAAATAATCATAGCAGCTCATACAAAGATATTACAGATATTTATTAAGCGGAATCTTCCTTAAACTTGTATATTTCTTCAGTCACTAATTTTTAGAACGCAACTATTCTTTTACACTTTGTAGCGTTTAGGGTGCAAACTTTTATTCCTCTCTAATTCTTAATTTCACACATATCCTGATTCCTTAGGGGAAGACACCCACCATGTAGGGTACCGGTCGCCATGCCATCGGCATGTAGGTCATCTTCATAAATCATCTTCTTGAGGCAAGAACAACAATTTTTTCTTGCCAAAGTAGAACAAGTATTTGTTCTTGGTCAGTCAGGATTTCACAGATGCGAATGCCACATGTGACATTCCCATCGGTGTATTACTATCCCTATAAAAACCTAACAAAAACAGTGTGAAGAAATGAGGGTACATTATTTTTTAAGATATCCCCAAAAAGAAATGCCAGTGTACGATTTACTAATCAAGGGAACTTAACCCCGCTGCACATCACCAAACATGAGTTCAAGCAATCCTAAAACATTTCATGTAAAACTATGACTACCCGTTTTACAGTGCAAGTATATCTTATTGAAATGAAGGTTACCTTATGGTCATCTTGTTCAACTTGAAACCGAAAACAGCCTACATCACATCTCGCACCTCATTAAAATTGATTGAACGTATCATAACGACCTCCATTGATACAATTAAAGCTTGCCAAACAATACGTTTTTGCGATGGAGAAGTTTCATGGAGATTGTTTATGTTTTCGTACAGCCTCAAAACATTTTGCTTTTTAACGTGTCTAGAATTATTGAATTTATATGATTTAAAGTTTGCTTATTTTTATCAAAAGACATAAACAATTTAATTGAAAGAAACATTGGATTTTTTTTGGTTTAATGTTTGCTTTTTTTTTAGCAAAAGACCTAAACGATTTAATTTATTATAATCGGGGAAGTTGGTTTTATAACTTTATTACAAAATGTTAAAAACAAAAGCTAAATGAAGCGCTATGACCATCAACATGAAAGAGACAAAGAATGAGATCAGATAAATTTAAAACGCTTGAACCTCTACGACACTATGACAGGTTTTACATGTTTAATGGTTTCAGGAGTGGGAATGGTTTCAATAGTCTAGCCTTCTTCACATCAATATCTAAGCCGTATCATTCCATTTTCAAGAACTTGTCCTCTACACGACCACTTCAAGTGCAATCGAAATGATCGCTTGCACTACACTTTCACTCTATAAAATAACTCATTCCAAACATGTTGTGGAATACTCCACTTTTGATATTTCATTTAATTAATAAAAATGTAAATAAATAAACTTATAAATAAATTCCATAACAATACCTATGAAGTCGATAATTAGCTATTTTCAATTTAAAAAGAGGTAAATTTCCGAGCGTTCCCTACGTAAAAATTAATTCTTTAACAAATAATATTGCTCCTGAATCAAATAATAAATTATTTTTATCGCTAATTCTAATAATTCATTTTATGGTTTTAAAGTTGTATCAAAGATGCTCATTGCCCTAAAAGTCATTAACAAAACTAAAAACTTTAGTTTTCAGTTAGAATAAACGTTCGTAAATATGTTTAAAAAATACAGCATATTAATTTGAGCAATTAAAATAATTTGATCTTTTCTATTTAATATTATTCACACTATAGAGAATAAAGAAAATAAGCAAAGAATATGAACTATAAACTGCATTTTAAATGTATTTTACTGAATTTCATTTTGTTCAGAATTTCTATGTAGAATATAGAACATACAATCAACATTACTTACAACTGTTGTTATTATGTTATAACTATAGTATTACTTACTTGTAATAGCTGTTAGCGCTAATATGTTTTCCAATAGTTGTTTAAAAACATATTACGATCTCTCCCTGCTTAATATTAATTTAGAGCAAAAGTAAAATGGAAGTATTACTGAACCCTAAAGCGGATTCCATTTTGTTACGGAAGGCAAAGTTATATTTAACGGGACGTTCTCTGTGAACGCGAAAAGTAAATACCTTCATGTTTCTATACGTTCTGATACGGAACATAAAACAAGTTTAAAATCGTATTAAGTCCGCGATGAATTAGTCGGTAAAGCAGAGACAGCAATATTTTAAAACAATTCTAACCTATACATCCCTATCTCAAATTTAGCAACACATTTTACAGTGTCAAAGTTAGTCAGAAATCGTCATCAAAAGACTCAACGCACAAGCAGTCTCGTAGGCAATGTTTCCTCCATTTCAACTCGTTAGCTTTATGTTTAATGCAAATATCGTGAGTTTCACTGTTGGGTATGCTGCAGCTATCGGTCATTCTATGATGTAATGGTCTGAAATAATTGTTCTGTGGAACCAATTAATGTTTTATAGCATCGTTTATCACTCTATCTCATTTCACAATATTAAGTTAGCTTTAACCGATACCATACCACTCAACCACCCTTTCCAATCCACTAAACTCTCCAATAATCATGCAAATAATATGCTACACATTAGATATATCTGCTTTACAATCATTATATCAATTTTAGATAACGACCAGAGGGGTCAATCAGTGATGAACAAAATTTAATGTAAAACTGCAGTTTAATTTTAAAATATAATGCTTAGATATAAAATTCTCTCTTACACGTTATTAATAAATCAATTTTTAGTTTAATTAAACAAATCTACGTAATTTAAAATTGCGTAAATTATATTAATAACAGAATTTACTAGCTAATTAATTAAAATCTAATCAATTAAAGTAGAAATTATCAAAATAGCAAACAATGATAAAATAAAAAACTGACAGATAAATAAATACCTAGGAAATAATAAAATAAAAGATACATAAATATCAACAGATTTAATTCTCAAATTTACTAGCAATATCGAATAATTAATCCAGAAATTTTATTAATGCTTAATAACAGATACAAAAAAAATAACAGATTCAAAAAAATATTAAAAACATAATGATGGTTTAAAAAAAATTTTACATTTTAAGAGTGAACGTACGAGTGTAGAGTATTACGTTAGTACGGCGAGTATTACAGTTAGTGGGAAAATTCAAATTGGAACCTGGATTACAGCAGATCTTGACTTTGACTTGAAAAGAACAAAAAAAAAAAAAACGACCAGATTAAAGAATATTTATATTAAATCGAAACCGTGATAAGAAACACATTTATAGCTTACAAAAAACTCAATATGTTTCCTCATTAATGAAATTCAGATCTAAAAGTTACTTTTACTGCTTAGCCTGGAATGGTATACTAGGATTTCTGCAAATTACTCTAGGTATCACAACCAAATCTTTTAAATTACGCTAATTTTCTTTATCGTTCTTGAAAACATCAAGGGAAAAATATACCTTCCGGAGTGAGCCTGGATGGATTGTTTATTTAGATTCTTGCAAACATTACGTAATTCTTAATAAGGAAGAATGTTCTATTAGGTTCTACTCCATAAATTAATTTTTATAAAGCATAAATTTAAGATATCAGTCAACACAATCCTTTATCAGCAACGTCTTTTTCCCCACCATATATAAAAATGACCCAGTCTTTCAAAGGGTTGTAATTATACATGCGGTTTGCTTTTCCCGTGTTTTCCAATATCCATATCTTTTTCTTATCCCCGATCATGGCTTCTCGGTTGGATTCTACGATATCCTTTCGGGATCGAGCTAAGAACTTGTCAAACCGTTATATTCGTGCTAAAAATACACTTGTCTATGGAACTACCATGACATGAATTTCTTGCCTTCACAAGTAAGAGAAAAGCTTCAGTGCCTGTTTGATGTAGCCCAGTCTCCTACCCGGTCTTGTAAAGCAAATAGTCTTGTTATAACTTATTTGTTGGAAGCTTTCATTGAAAGTAATTTAAAAGAAAAAACTAATAGAAAGTGAGATAACTTGAAGAAAGCATTTATATTTCAAGGACATTTCAGACTAAAAACTAAGATAACTTTATCGTACATGTCAGCCTTGTTAATCTAGATAGTATCATTAAAATAAGTATTAAACAATTGAAAATTAATTTTTATTTTATAATTTGCTTAATTTTATTTTATAATTCCCAATTCTCAAAACAAAATTACCCGTTACAAATGTATAGACTACGTTCCAAGATTTTTTGAAATTGAATTCTGAGCTGGGTGGATAAAAACAGATTTTTGAACATATACTATACGTTTCCTTCATTTTTTACAGTCAACTTGATCTAAATAATCCGCGAGCACGATAATTTGCACATAATATGACCCAGTTTCAAAAATCAGCCTTAAAATGTTTATTAAATACATTACAATTAAATACTCGTAATTTTATAACTGTAACAATGATATAATGGCATGTGACCAACATCAAAATTAAAAAAAATATATATATATTAATTTTTTAAAAAATATCCCAGTAACTAACATATATGACAAAAATGATTTATTATTAATCATTCTGTAATCAAATAAAAGAAGAAAGTACTTCTAAACTTGATTACATTTTACAGTAGTACTTGTTTTTATTTATTTTCATAAAAAGTTTTTATTTATTTTCATAAAAATAAATAAAAAATATTGAATGGATTTTAATTTAGTCATAGATGTCATTTAAGAATAATTGTTCCATTCTTTATTTTTCGCACAATGTAAAATGCATATTTTCATTTTCGGTACAATGCGGATTTTTAGCTAGAAAAAATAATCATGTTCCTATTTGAAATTATATTATTATGGTACAAAAATAGAGTTATCGAAAAATAATTTATTAAGATAAATATTTTTCCGATAATTAAACAAAGAAGAAATACACAGATAACAGCTATTTATTTCTACAACTTATCCCAAGTACAATTTATTCAATTACTTTCGTTAAATACCGTTTTATCAATTTTGACTCATTTACGTACAGAACATTTTTAAGAACGAAATATGAAGATAACCAAATTAAGGTAAACACGAATATTGTAAGTGGTAATTTGTACCTAGGTAATTCTGAAAAAATTAAATTTGTTTCCGAAAAAGGAGCATTAAAAAGAACCATATAATCAGTTCTCCCTAATTTATTTGAATAAGAAGTTTATTAATTGGAATAAATTGACTTATAATCATGTTGTTAATAGATAAAATAGAAAAAAAAATTATATTCAATTATATTGGCAATAATATTATCAAAATTGTTGATATTAAAACTATTACAATTAAAGTATAAATAGTTCCTTTATGATTAAAACAAACCTGTAACTGTGATTTACATATCATTTAAAAATTATTTAAAGGTAATGAAAGTAACAAAATGCTTCTTTTTATTCTATGTAATTTGTTAACATTAATTCAGTTTAATTGTTTACAGAAATATGATATAAAACAAAAAATTTTTCATTAACTTCAAACTCGTTTGACTCCACTTTAAAATTGTTTTAACCTAAGCTTAGAAAGTCTCATCATGGATTATTATTTCAACCACTTAACGTGGAATTAATAAGGATACGTATAAAGCCAGGAAAATATAACAGCGGATGTTTATAAAACGAACATTAAATGCAGTTTACAGTAGAGAACTGATAAAACAAACTCAATAGAGGACCGGGTAAAGTGGTTTGTAATGAATTTCCACGAGTATAAGATATACACTTTTCTTCGTAAATTAAGAAGCTTATGTACTTAACTTACATATTTTGCACTTATCTTCATTTCACATAAACATAAAAAAACTTTTATAAGGATATAATATCAATTATAAATATTTTTTTTTTAATTACTTAATAGTTAGAACCTAGCTGTAAATAAATTCAATTCAACTTTCATACTTTCACGTATATATTGAAAATTTAGTTTAAAATAAAAATACTACCATGAAGGAAAAAACAGAAATCTGCTATCAAATTATTAAATATAGACGTTTACTCTAAAGGAAACAATAATACTAATTATTATAAAGATAATAACACAATAAATCCATTAAGATTGAGTTAGAAAATTAAGCCAACTGATTTGGAATTGTAATGTATATTATAATTATTCATAGAGCATATATAATCATCATTATTTACGTATGTGTGTGTGTGTGTGCGCGCGCGCGTGTATAAACAAATATTAACTACTGTTTTTTTATTAATAGCATATAATGCTTAATAATATAATATGTATGCGTATAAATTTCTGCACCATATATTTCATAAATTAACCATATTTGCTGCAAAATAACTAATTTTGTGCTGTCTATCACAAAAAAAATGATATCTGAATTAATAAAAAAGTTTGAAAAAGGTGATGGGTTAGACATTCTTGATTCATCTCCAGTAACGCGATAACACTCTAACTTAACAATAATCAATTATTGTAAAATATATATCAAAGGGTTTCATTTTTTGGAAAATCTACAAAACGAAAGTGATACATGATAGTTTTTTTTCAAACATTAAATGCCTGAAAAACCGAAACCATGAAAGACCAAAATATTTGCGTATATTACCGGGGAAGGTTAAAATATATAATAATATTTTAACCTTCCCCGGTATGTGTCCACAAACACAGATCTGGTGGGGTCAAAACGATAATTAAAACAAAAAAAAAAATTACCTGATACTTATCTCTAACGTAAATAAATTACGAGAAAACCTGGTAAAAAAAAAGAATTTCAAATTTAAGCCAAACATAACAACCGCACGCTAATCTCGTCTAATAAACATTAAATATTCAATTTATATACGTTATTCTCCAACACTGGAGGCGATTAAACAAAATCACCGCATTCAGCATGCACTGATGTTGAAAGCTGAAGAAAAATATTTTTATAAAAAAAAAATGAAGGACAAACCATCTGACCATTTATTTGTATCGTTATCGTTCATTCATGCAGTTAACATGTTCTGTATATCCTGATTGGCCCTTTCAATTTATAAAATGCTGAAAATTACGCTTTCACTGTTAGAGAATAACATATACTTATATAATCTGTATATTTTACGTTAATTAGACGAGATTAGCGAGCGTACGTTATGTTTGGCTTAAATTTAAACATCCTTTTTTTTAAGAGGGGTTTCTCGTAATCTTAGCGATTTTTATTAACTTAGAGTTATAGTATGACTACCTTGATCAGAACATTTATCAAGGACATTTCTGATGATGGAAAAATCATCATTGCAGAATTTTATTTTATTTACTAGTTATTGTATCGATCCCTACCAGAGCTTATTTGTGTTTCCAGACACATACCGGTGAAGGTACGAATAAGCAAATATTTTGGCCGTGTAGATATTCACTGGAGAATATCGATATTTGTCAAATATCTGTCTTTTACGGTAACACAGGATATATGTAACATAGGATTTTTATGATAACATAATCCATGCAAAATAAATTTTGGCTTAAAATAATCACCTAAGTAATAATGAAAACGATTAAAATGAATTATCGTAAGGTGGTTAAATATAACATTAAAAGTACCTGATGACGTATCATCTATAAATTTAAATAGAATTATTGAAAACTAAAAAAAAAAAATTATTTTGCGAATGGTATTAGGAAAGAAACAAAAAAAGGATTGCATATGCTATAGACTAAAAATAAATAAATACTTCTCTTAATAACGTATTGATTTTATAAAATTAAATTATTTTGATTTTCACGAATTACCGTTCTCTTTGTTTCATTTTTATGAATTACAAAGTGTAAAAAACGATTTATTTATATATATATATATATTTTTTTTTATTTTATTTTATTTTTTTTTCTATAAATTCGGAAAGATTTCTGAAACCCTTATTACAATCATTCTGTCTAGAAAAGCCCACAAAAATGATTATTTTCTTTTCCTTACTCTTTTTTAAAATAAATATTCAATTTATCCTCAAAACATATCTATAATAATTTAAAACAGTAAGACTGTAAGAGATGTTTTCACACTGTAGACTATGAAATAATTTGTTTTGTTTTTTCTTCAAAGCCTACTAGTTTAATTTATTTTAACGAAATAATGTACTCGTCAAAGGAGTCGTGAATATATTTCTACTCAACATCTATTTATCAATGTCGATTAATCATGGGATAGACTAGTAGACTACTGTGAACAATATACTACCTCTTTTTCATCAAATAAAAAGTAACCGGATCCACACAATAAAAATGTAATTAGATAACTATTTTCAAATGAAAACTTTCATTTACTTTGTAATTAAAGTAAGTATATACTAAAGAGCAAATAACTTTTCTTAAACAAAAAATCAATATTTCTTTATATTATCAACTATTAAAATAAATGAACACAAATCTTTTAAAATAAAAATTATTGAAATCTAACGCTTAACAGAAGACAATAAGCTAAGAATGCAAGATAATCACGAAGATGCTAATAATGGAATGTAAAATAACAGAGTCACAATATTTTAAAACTAAGATAATTTATACGTTTTGGTCACATTATCAAGCATATTAATTAAAGGAAAATAAAAATTTAGAATGAATATTAAATACAGCGAGATGGGTGATTCATTTAGGTCGTAAATTTTTATGCGAAGAAGTTGTAAGTTTGTTAAACACTGAGACAGTTCCTTTGAATTTTTCTTCCTCCTTCCAACGTCACGTAAAGTTATGAACTAAGACCGCGATGGTATAGTAGGCTAGAACGCGGCGGCACAATAGAGCCGGGCAAGCAGCAGCACATTGTTGGCCGGGGAAGGTGCTCCTGACAGGTGGAGGTGCCGAGGAGCAATTGGGCGTGAATCAACTGAAATATCGCTCTATCCCTCATCCCTCTAGACCTAACTGCGCTTTCCATTTCCCTGCCTTTAAGTGTTCCTACCTTCCTTCCAAGACGGAATATATTACTTCAACTATAACTCGGGCCAACTTGTTCTGCGATTACTCATGGCGATAAAATTTCAAACGGTTTTGTTGCCTCTACCAGCTACAAAAGTAATTTTAAGATCGGCCAAACGTTTGAATCCAAAACCTTATCTGAATAACACAATCATATTCTAACATTTATCTTGAATTCACCATCGAAATTCTTTTCAAACTGAGTTGTATTTGAAGACAAACTTACAACAGAGATTAACAAGTTTCATGAAAATGCAGGTGCTTCTAAAGAATCTATTTTTTTTAGATAACTGACAGGAAAGAAAGCGGTTGAAGATACGAGATTAAAATGATCTCATCACAAATAAAATTAAGAATGCTGTAAGTGAAATAATACATGACTATTTCTTGAAATCATAAAACGAAACGGCTGAGCGACGGGCAGCACAAACAGTCACTACTATTCCGGGATGTTACATTAAAATGTAATGTAATAAAATATATATTACATTAAAGAGAGTAACCAACGCATAAAAATTTAATTTAAACAAAGTTAAATAATACCGAGAATTATTTCCTTGATAAAACCATTCACCTGAAAGAGCAATCCAAATTAACAGTAAATGCATTATGACACATATTGAATTTTAATTAGATCATTTTAATTAGATTCACATAAATTCCAAACGTAGGTTTATATGTTCGTGAGTGTATAAAAGAAATATATATATATATATGACACTTGTGTCACATGTGATAGGATATATATATATATATGACACATGTGTGCGTGTGTTTTGTACGTATGAACACACACACACACACACAACACGTACGCGCACACACACACACAAGTATTAAACCATAAATGCTTTTAAAAATTACATTTAAAATTTAGAAAAATGAACCACTACACATGTTTTCCGAAAAAAATATTCGATGGCTAGCGTTATCTTGTGGAAGGCACGGTCGGCCATGTAAGTTACAATACCTGGTAAGTATAATATTAGATTATCCAGAATAAATATAAAAGGTTATCGAAATTGTACTTAGTTTAGATGTTTATATTAAGTGTTAGAAGCGTAATGTTGTAGGTGGTTTGACATGAGACAAAGTCACTCTTGAAAATAGCGTAGCCATTTTCAGGGGAAAAACAAGCTTCTCATACCAAAAGTTCAGTTCAAGCTTCTCATATCAAAAGAAAGTTGGGGAATGAAATGGTTTTCTTCTAATAACTGACTTTTTTTAATGAACAAAATAAAAAAAATTAATTGTTTTAATAAACAATTGTTGCATACCAGAATGCCAAGATAAGTTAAATGAAAATGTTTATTTTACTCTAAAATGACAACTTTGTTCACCAAAAGGCCTTACGGTATAATGAACATCATCGTTATTACGAGAGAGGTATTTTATATGCCTTACACTGAAAAAAAGATTGTGATAGATATTGTACTTATTAGCGTAAAACAACAAATAAACTTTACCTTACTGTCAGAAATAATTCATTACAAATATTTTTTTTGGAAAATTTATGATTTACCCGAAACGTACAAGTAAAATTATTAGTGAATGTTTATGCCATTAATTAATGTAAATAAAGAGAGAAAACAAAACTTTTCAAATCAGTTTGTGAGAATATAATATATGTACAAGGATTTTTGAATTGTGATGAAGTTTACAAACATGAACAAAAAGCTGAGAAGGTATGTCATTACGAATATATCAAATAACTATGAGAAAATAGATTACTTGTTTGCTAAAAAACATTGAACTGTTTTCCAATAAATAAATACAAAAATTTTTTTAATACATCGGTTTCATTGAATAATGTATACTAATACTAATATTATACCAAACTTTTAGTATGAAAATAAAATTTTAATTTCTAAATTCCGATGTTTTCAGTGAATGAACCAAAATTTTCTCACCGCCTAATTGTTGATAAATATACACAGAAAATAATTTATAACGATGGGGAATCGTTTTTTTTAATACTTGGGAAAGAACTAGTTTTTAATTTTATTAATTTATATTTAAAAAAATGTAAATCACTTTTAACAGAATAATTATAACAAAGTTAATTTAACGTAATATTTTTTTTTTCAAGTTTATTTCATCTTTAAAACAACTATATAACTTCAAACCATCTACTGATGATGTGTATATATATATATATATATATATAACCACTACTGCCCTACATGGGATATATTAAATTAATACGCAGTCAGTATACAATAACATAAACGTAAAATTACTAATTTTATGAACAATTTGAGTATATTAAATGACTCTCTTAGACGACCCATTAAATATAAATTTTAAAAATATATATATATCAAATCAAATCATACATACATATTTCATGAGTACAAAATAATTGCAATCAACCCCTGTTTACGTTTAGTGCAAAAAACACTTAACAAACAAATAAAAATTAAAATATAACATTAATTAACATGAGTAAATTATATATTTAAAATAACAAATACAGAATAGGACTTTCACTTTTCATTTTGCCTATGATAATAGAATATTAGTATTAATTAAATAAATTAAAATCTCCCAGAATCGAGATTTGCATTTGCTGAATGGAATTAGGATTCATTATTAAAAGTAGATACCATTGCATTACGAATTAAGAGAATTTAATTAGAAAAAATAAACTGACTGTTATTTCAGCTGCTATATTTTAACAGAACATTATCATTCAATCAGAATTTTTAATTTTGTCTCAAAACCTTAATAGTACTTTATGTTAATCATTTTATTAAACTTTTTTCTTTATAGTTAATAAACTTACATAAAATTTAATTTTATTATAAATTATACATCTAATAACATATATATCAGCTGTTTTATTCTCAATAATAATTAATTAAACAGGATACTGAATAACCACTAAAAAGAACTAATTTTATCAACTTCTAAAATATTTAAAGACCCCAGGTATGGTTACCTATATTAGTTTAACAGCGTTTGGCAGCATCAAACACTATAAAAACGCTATTAAAAAAAAAAAAAAAAAAAAAAAATAATTTTATGTTTTAGTTACATATAATAAAAAAAAAACATGAAAATAAATCAACAAAAAATCCAATCAATACTTTATTAACTGATATTTTAATAAAAGTTGTTAAATGAAAGAAAATTTTTATATGTTAATTTGAAAAAAGTGTAAAAGTAATTCTTTCTCATACAATATTATCTTTTTTAATCAATATTTAATTTATATTAACCGTGTTAGACAAAAATATTGATTTAAAGTCAATGAATAAATATAGAATAATTTTTTTTTATCGGAAATTCAGTAGTATAAGATTATACTGCTTGATGCAACCATCAATCCAACTTTGAATTATTATTAAATAGTTTGCTTTCTTAAGGCAAAATATTCCCTCAACAGAGCGTGCAAGAACAAAAATCACTGATCTAAAATTCTAAAACCATTATAGAATATCTTAATTTTTTATTGAAATTTTACTCTTTTCTGAAAAAAAAAATTAACTTTAAATAATTCTTATTATTATTATTAGTGTTTTTATTACAAGAAAAATCTCACATACGTACTATATCAAAATAAGCTGTTTCTACTTCATCTTGACACCAAGAAATTTCACTGATTCTAACTGCTTAGATGCTTGTCATATGTGTATTATTAAAATTTGTACGAAGAATCATCGACATCGCTGATGAGTTGTTTGCTTATTGACATCCTGAAACTCACAATGTTTACGACCACCTTTTTTCGGTCACGAATTACACATTTTACATCCACACGACGATTTTTAACATCCTTGCAGATTCAAACTTGTTCATCATACGTAAATAAAGAGGTAAATACTTTTTTTCTTCCATTACTGATTTGATAAATAAATTTAAAATTCATAAGTAAGAATTTTATAACAACGTTCAACTACGGATATAGGGTTTAAAAAATTAAAGTTCTATTTTATTTGTAAACACTGTGCAAAGAAATATTATGTTTCAAAACGATATTATTTAAATATTACAAAATTGGAGGATCCAAATAATCTAGCCACCATAATCAATTTTCAGTTAATTGGTTCCCAAATACAGTAGTAATTTAACTAAAGATATTGCCATTTACGGTTTAACAAATAAAATATACCATGAAATTAACACCTTCGGAAATAATCAACATCTCCAAACATTATTATTATTACTATATATATCAATAATAATTATTATTATTATAATTACAATAGTTAATAATTACAACTGTATACTCGTAAACATAAATAATCTTTTTATCAATACGTTGTTGTTTTATTTCATAACCTTTAAAATAAATTAAAAATTATTAATTTGTATGTAAATATAATTATGCATAGGTATATTTTAACATATTATTGTCAAATTAATTGCAAATTACAGCAATGAACTGGACTCATATAGTAGTTAAATTATGCTGGTCCGACTCATTTACAAGCACAAACATTCGAATAATTAATGATAGAAACAATAATGTAATTGTTTAGCCTCTGTTGGTTTTAGTTCGTAACATTGCTAATGAATTACCTCACCGGGTTATGAACATTGCTTGCTTACTTCCTGTACACTTCATTTGTTATATCCATTTTACTCCTGCATTATTAATCCTCTACTAACCATAAAATTATCAAGAAAAACGAGTAAATTATATACTAAGAGGTAAAAAAACTAATTAAATCATAAAAAAAAGACAGTACTAGAATATCAAATAGTTAAAGAAATTTCTGAAAGAAAAAAATCTTTTTAATGCGTTTTAATAAAATGAAGATAGAATATAAAAAACGTTCAATCTATCATATCTTAGGTTTTTTTACAGATCAGGAAATAGAGTTTCCAATATCAGACATGATATAAAAATAAAGAAGCAAATCATAGGCAACTATTCATTAACAATGTTTCTAATAAAAATTATCCAAGAGAGAAACAACACTTGTTCGTAGATTTTACTGTAGTAATGTTAACGTAGTTAGTGAATATATGGAGAAAAAAAAAAAGTATAAAAATATATACACAATTGTCATATGTATTAAAAAAACTAAAAAAGTCTAGTCTTATTTAGAGAAATCAGGATAGATTACTTCAAAAAAACATGTTTCCTTGAAATTGATAAAAAATTAAAAATCATTTTTACTTTTATCTATTTTTCTTACGTATAAATTTACTTATTTTTATCAATGAAATATAATATTTTTTAATTTCTGAATTATTTGATCAAACCAGAAAATTTAATAAAAATTCTGCAAAAACAATCCTGAGCTGAAATGCAATAAGAAAAAAATACTTAGTTCTTACTCCTATCATAATGCCTGGAAACATTTTTCAGTACGACATAGCCTCAGACCATGAAACAAATTAAACAAACTTAATATTTTTATAAGGGTTTTGAGACCTCGTTCTATTAAAATGCCAGAGTAATATGATTATAATTGAACTAAGAAGCAAGCAATCATAATTATACACCGTAAATATATTTTCACACCAAGCTATCCACACTTCAAATAACATACAGAGCTAAAAGTGATATTCTCATTTTCTTCATCACAGAAAGGAAATCTTGGGAGTTACATTACAAAAATTACTTATTCTCAAAACAGAAAAATCAATATGTCTTGCGCAATACTGTTGTTTTCCATCATGCGTTCCAGCTTCAGGGAAGATTGTTTGCTAAATGTTAATTTATAAGATTTAAAGTTAATATAGACTTACGGAGGCAAAAAACTATTGAAGGTTATTGTATTATAATTAAAAACCAAAGATTTATTTAAAAAATAAAAAAGGATATTCCGCATAAAAGTTTTTGCATTAACTCAAGAAGAAAGAGTGATATATTCTTCAGTTTTGTGAAGGTCATTCTTTTTTAATACAAATAAAATATTAATGTTTTTTTCTTTTACAACTAAATTTTATTTAAATTTTTACTAATACCTAATATATATAGATTAGTTTAGATAGTTATTTTAATCTTTAATATATATATATTACTTAAATATTTTGAAAGTTCTTACTTGAGAAACAAATATAATAAAATTCTTCTCCAAATGATGTTAAAATAATGAAAAAATCATACCTCATTAAAAAGAAAACGTTAAGCTAAAAAAAGATAATTTTAAAATAATTATTGTTTAAATAAAAAAAGTTTGGGGGAAACTTTAATCTTATTTTGACACAGAAAAAATAAGACTGACTTTGAACAAGTTCACTAAATCGAATGTTAATTTTATGAAGTACATTTTCAGTAAGATGCATCGCTTTTTAATTATTAAACATGAATTTTTTTAATTTTTTAAGGAAAATAGTCAGTATTAATTGTAATGGAATTATATCTCCCTAAAATTATTCAACAGAAAACTGGAAAAATTGAATATTCAAATTAATACTTTGAAATCTTATTTTCAACATATTTTTATTTCCTACGTTAAAAACTAATTCTTAAATCATTAAAACCCTATTCTCAACACATAAATAATATTCCCTCCAATTAACATTTTGAGGAAAAAAGATTTCTTATTTTTCTGTTTTATTTTCTTATATTTAAAGTTCTACGGTAATAAGGCTCAACGCAACAGCTGATGGTAATTTCAGTAAACTAAAAAATTGGCCTTCCGGTACAAGTAAACAAAGAATTTTCATGACGTGAAGTTTACATATTATGAACAATAGAATAAACTTCATGAATACTTCGACAACGTATGCTATAACATGTACAAGCATTAACACCCAAGAACAACAATTACTTTATCAAAAGTTTCACAAAAGAAATCGTATAACACATGCAGGTTAACACGTTAAATTTGTCTGTACGTGTTAAAAAAATGTAAAATATACACAAAGTAACAACTCTTCTTTTTTAACTCTTACAAGCTTCAATTTCCTTCAAGTAACTCTATAGTGTTCTGTGATAGCAGTTTTTATTTCTTACTTCCGTCATGTCTACTTCTTTTAACATCCAATATACTCTAAACTACAACTCGAACTGAAATAATGTAACCAGACAGCAGCTTTAATCATGTTAACGTAACACTATATAATAATGCATTCAGCCAACTAAAAATATTACATTTTTATTAGATAAAATAAGTTTCGATATTTATAACGTCAATTATATTTTATGGAATAAATACTTTATTATTATTATTACTATTACGGTGTTATCGTAATAAACAATTATGACATGATGATTAAATGTCATCATGAAACGTAATGTTTACAGTAAAATTTAAAATAATATTTAAAGAATAGAGTGAAGATAGAAAGATATGAACCTTGATAGCAAAATAAGAAAAATTATCATCCATCCTCAAAATATCAATAAAATGGATTTAGAATTAAAAAAAAAAAATTAATTTCCTTTACATATCGCTTAAAACATTCAATTAGAAAAAAATCCATATAAATTTCAAAAATAAATAAAAATAGTTTGGAATATACGAGGATATGTAATTAAATACGTAAAACGGGATTAATACATACAAAAAAAAAGATACGGAAATCATAGTGAGAAAAAACATTCAATCAAGGTTTACGTTGGTGCAGCGAAAAGAAAAAAGAAAGAAGAAAAATTTTCTACTAGATTTATCCTTTTTAAATAAAAATTGAGTTTACCTAACTCTATTCGTAATAAAATTATCAAAATGAATTTTTTTCTTTTAAAACAGACTATATTAAAACAAAGGTGAGATTATTAACATTTTCTTTTGCTCTGTCAATTTGGGAATCACAAATGACTGTGTGATGTATACTGTTAAAACGATATATAAAATAATATTTATTCATGCAGAATGCAGGACCTTGTGTATAATAGGATACTGTTATGCAACATTAGTTTTGAATGATAAGTGACTTTTACATTCATGTCAAGAACCCATTGTGCTATGAATATACTTGAAAAAGAAAACGAATAAAACGAAGATGGATAAAGAAATGATTAAAAAAAAGCCCATTAAAATTTGTTGATCCGTGCCAAGTAATGATAATAATAAAATTTTCATTGATCTTTTTTAAATATCTATGTAATTTCCAAAAATTTTTAATCTTAAAAACGTAAAATAATTATAAACCGAGATGAATATAAACTTATTTTCTTGAGATAAGTTCCTGAATAAATGGTATAAAATAGAATAAAATTTGCTAGAAAAAAGAAAGAGTACTTTATTCAAATATATAAACACAATATTGCAATCATAACTTAACAAAAAAAAGAAAAGAACTTAAGAATGAAATACAAGAAGTTGAATGAACTGTATATCATATTTCCCATGACATCAGTATTATGGAATTGTTTTTATTAAATCCAGTAAGAATTCGCTTTATTTTTATTATTTTATAACAGCAATTTAAAGAAAATGTTAAAAACAAATAATAAATAAAATTTCAAGCATTAATGGAAGTGAAATGATTTTTTCTTTGTTTATTATTATATATATATATATATATATATAAGTATTACTGTAAAAAAAAAGCTAAACATTTATTAACGAATGAAAAAAAAGAATTTTATGTCTTTTAATTCAAATAAATATACAGCAGCATATTCTTCAAAGAAATAAAATTTACTAAGAATCTTAAAATTAAAACTAGTAAAAATTACGATCAACATAAAAGAATATTTAGAATGCCACTATCAAGAACATTGCAGTAACAAGAAAAGAGGAATATTATTTGTTTCTTATGCAAATTTTGTAACAACTTAAAAAGATGGGTTAATATAAAAGTACTTACAATAAGTAAAGGAGAAGGAGAAAAGAAGAAGAAGAAAGTTCTTCTGGGGGCGTGGACAGATGCAATTTGCATGTCTTCGTTGATGATTCTATACGCCCTCTATTTTGAACCACTTACATCAACCCTTATCACTCCCAAAACCTTACAATATAGCTCCCACATTCAAAACGTTATTGTTATTACCGACACCTACCTAACTCACAATTAACATAACACAGCCAGTATATCGTACAAATCAAAATATACGTAGAAGTCTACAAGGAAATTAGTACCCAGTTGAATTCATTGGGAAATATAAATTAAATTTATCAGTAGTTATAAATGATCAACTATTCAATTAACTATATAAATACTCACCTAAACAAACAGAAAGACAAAATACTTAGTAACAGAATTCATAAAATATCAATTAAATTTAAATATAGATTATGTGAAAAATAAGGAGAAACGACCGTTCTTAGTACATTACATTTTTTTTAATGTGATTGCAACTTATTGCAATCACATTAAAAAAATGTATATAATTAAATAAAAATTATAGTCATTTTTATTTTGACTAGATGAAAAATTAAATTACAATTTTTTTTTTCATTCAAACATTTTTTACGTTTAAATTTGTAGATCTCCTCATAAAATATAAAAGCTAGTATATTTAGTTTTATTACTTAATTTGCTTTACAAAAAAAAATACGATAAAGAGAAAAAAAATCCCAAAAATTCCTCTCACTAAGTCAGAAGACATGTTTTTGGATTCGCTAACCAGATATTGAAAGTTGTTGGTGGGATGTCTTCATAAAACTAATAATTTTAGGGTTGCGCATAGATCCACACATACTGAACGAGATACCCTACAAAGCAGTAGCTATAACTGAGAAATTAAATTACCCAATTTCCTTAAAAGAACGACAATAAATTAACAAGATGATTATTAACGGAGATGCCCAAAGAAACATCTTGGCATACACAAAAATTTAGTAAACAATTCTCATTCAGAACTTTTTGTAAAAGTTTTAAGGGATTATGATGTATAATTCTCAATGAAAACAACTTCAAAAGACTTTTTTGTAAAATACAAAAATACAGCAAATGTGTCGAAATATGGAATAGTACAGTATTACTAAATGTTTTTTATATGATTTTAAAATTAATTCTGAAATATTTCCTAGATGTTTCGTAAAGTGGAATAATCTCCATTCTAAAACCGTGTTAATTACCTATTCCCTTTTTTATGAAATTTTCAATGAAATATTAAAGAATTTATGACTCTTCAGTAGTAAAACGCGCAGTGCCTGTCCTTTCTGTAATATATAGTGAAAATTTCCATTTACGAGTAAGATGTTAAAAATTAGCAAATGAGTCTGACAGAGAAAACTCATAATTCAATTAATATTCTCTATGTTTAGTACTTTTCTTAGATTCATTCTTTTATGTCTAGTTGACGCATTTCGGGACCACTCCTAGTCAAAGTATTATGTCAAAAAGTATTATATTCAAATTACAATAAGTTAAGTAAGAAACTATGGTGATCTTACAGAAAGGATAATAGTAATTATTATCTTAATAACATTTTCAATTAATATTCATTGAATTACGTAAACATTTGATTATACAATTAATAAATAGATTTACTTTTTAATTTAACTTTTGCAAGGAAAACCGAACAAGTTTATAATAAAAAGCTTTTAATATTATTCAATCGTCTGTACGACTATTTTTACAGAACGATTCTGCTCTTGTTCTGTTTCTGGAATTAGCTGATGTTAATTATAACAGCATTTTGATTTTATTTATTTGTGTTTCTTCTTAAATAAGCAGAAATGTTTCATTTATAATTTATAGCTGAATATTAAAATGTGATTAAATTGTGTCTGTTAAGGTATTCTGTCAAAGTTGTGTGTTTCTATTATTCATAATATTCAAATATGTTATGGTAAAGTAATTTATTGTGTATTTATAAATTAATCAGAATCGATTGATTTTTGGTATATTTCACAACGATTTGGTCGGTAAACACTAAATACATGTTGCTCTGGAGAGCTTTAATTGTTCATTGAATCATTGTTTGAGACTATGTCCCGTTTGACCTATGCAGATAAAACAGTTTAATTTATGTGTAACAGGGACACGATGTTGGTGCATTGATTGTGTTCTTGCATAGCGAGTTGTTAGTTATGAAAATTTGATTAGTTTGAAATATTACATGAATAAACATAATTCAAATGAATTAAAAAAAAAAAAAAATTGTCATCAGCTGACGCCACGAAGGGTACAGCAGATCAGTTACTGAAGATAACAATAAAAACGCGTAAAAACGTAGTAGACAAATGAAGTGATTAAAACTGTTTTATTATAGAATTTAATTCGTCGTTGCAAAAGTTAATATATTTAAATTAATATCATCAGACAGTCGTTAGCAAAAACTAACAAAATAATTTCTTATTTTGAAAGAAGAAATAATTAACATAATAAACATAACTTCTGAATGCAGAATTTTCTAACCCGGAATTAATCCAAAATACGAAATATTTTTTTTTTTTTTAAATATATTCCCTTGTACTGGATCCGATTTATCGGCCGTAACAATTACTGCTCATCAAATAAATATCTAAAAGTTGTAAAATCAATATTCGTTAAATTTAGTTTTTATACTTATAAAATCATTAAATAACATTTCAATTAACGTTATTTTTTTTAATAATTGTAAAAAATATTACATAAATAAAACCTTATATAATATTTCTTATAAAATATTCCAATCTTTTTATTAATTTTTAGTTACGTATTTTTAATACAAAAATCTAAGTAAAATACAAAAAAAATATTTGACAGGTTTTTGGGTTTTTAGCTCGGGGAAAATGGTTGACTATCACGCGTCATTTTTTTTTTCTTTATCATAACCGTGTAAATGACGCGATCAGTCAAACAGTTTTGGAGTATCAAAGGCACGATCATATCGCCCAAACACAAAACCCTCCCTTGAGTAATGGGTTAATTATAAAGGATAATTTAAAACAATAAACACTTCCTGGTGTATATTTATAAGACCACTATCTACAAGTAGATATATACATAAATACATTATCTACAAGTAGACAAAATTCTCTTATTAAGAATAATTACAATAATAATACTATCCCCATAAACTTAAATATAATTCAATAAAAAAATAAAATTCTAAATATAATTCTTATTGTAAAAAAAAAAAAAAGAGTTAATTTTATCTAATAAAAATTGTAGCAATTCCAGAATGAGCAATAGGTCAGGTTAGCCGATTAAAAAGGTTGAATATGAGAAATAAAAAAAAAATTCTTACCAATAAATAATCAATCATAAAAAATTATAGAATAGCCTATTGAGGAGGACCAACCGGCACTTCATTTTTACAAAATTGAAGGCTAGAAATAAAAAACTGTTTACAATGCCCCGACAATACTACCAAAATTAACATAAATAAAAGAATAGAATAGAGATGAGGTAAGACAATTTATTTAATAATTCTCATTTATCCTAAAACTTAATATTGTTAAATAAGTAAAGAAATTTAATTATTATATATAAATGGCCTTTAAATTTTTGACAAAATTCAAAGGCAGAAGGTTAAAATAAAACAGATTTATGCAAATTAGTTAAATCTGTTCTCAGACTTGAAAAAAGCAAATTTAGTAAGATACCTGACAATCTAAAAGTTAATTTCTATTTTATACAAAAAAAAAAAGTAGCAAGCTAATAAAAAAAGTGACAAAAGTTAACTGGAGGAGCTAAATTCTAAAATCAAATTAATTTTAAAACATGAAAAAAGGGGCCCGCGCGCGCACATTCAGATATTAATATTTTATATTCATTTCTCTTAAATTTACTGAAAATAGCTTCAATATAAACTTTTACAGTATTAAAATTTATAATACGTAAATATATAAATAAAAGGAATATCCATGATAATAAGCTAGTGGTTTTTACAAAGAGCTTTAGTTTCCAACTTGTAACTTTGCCAAAAGCATTTCCTCACTTAATTCAAATAATACATATATAACCTGAGTTTGTCAGTTACATAATATTTAATAAAACGTAAAAATACTTTGAACGTTATTTTAAAATCACGGAAAAACAAAAACGTACAATAATAGAAGACTCATTTCTTTTCATTGCATTACAAGTTAATGAATGAAATATAAAGTTTGTCGCAACAATTTGTATGTATGTGTATATATATCTAAAGGTAATTAAGAGTTTCCTTACAGAAGTTTAGAAACTAGGATAGAAATTAAAGTTAGAAAGAGTCAAAAAAGAATATTTAGAACTTTACTCTTGATTCTAAATTACTTAAGTTGGATAAATTACACCATAAATTTTAAACTAATTAAATCTTTTAAGTGCACTTTAGACAATTTTTTCTAAATTTTTTTATACCTCATAGATTTTGGAAATTGCCTTTCTTTAATAGCTTTAATAATTCATATTATTAATTAGACTGAGAGAAACAAACAAAATAAATAGCGAACTAAGTTAACCCAAACAAAATAATAAGACTTAATGATACAAATAATATTATAGGAATATTTAAACATTTTGTGTATTGAAGAATGTGATGTTTTTTCAAATAAATTAACAGCTATAATCCGTTTCTAAGTAAATACATTTTCAGAAACCACTATTAGTGAATAATAAAATGGTCCGGCGTTACTAGAAAATAAATCAAAACGACTAAATATTAACATGGACACCGAATTAGTATATGAAGTTTTTAACTAACATTGTATATTATAAACAATTCCTTTATATTTTACAACTGTCAAATATTCACCTAACTCATTAACAATCAATTCGTGGTACATACTTTCTATGTAGATAGTTAAACAAAATTTAATGAATTTAGAAAATGACAAGCTTTTATACATATATGTATTTTCTAGTCAAGTTCAGAAATACGACTTATCTCTTTATTTTTCTATAAGACATGTGTGTGGACGTACACACACACACACACACAAACACACACACACACACACACACACTCAAAATATATATAAAACACATATGCACACACACAATATACATATAACAAACACATACACATAACGGATACAGAAAAATAAAATATAAGAAAAAGGAAAAATTAGGGCAAAAAGAAGGAAAAAATAAAACCAGGTAGACTGACAGACCGACAGCTAAGCAGACAGACAGAGAGGAATGTACTAATGAGAATACTGTGGGTTCGTTCATTGTCTCTCTGTCAGGGACCGAAATATGTCCTTTTCATTATCAGATATTTCTCTCACTGAGAATTTAAAATTAATAAAACTTTTATTCCAATCATATTTCACAATTTAATAAAAGGCGGGAGGGTTTACTGCACTATCTTATGACAATGATATATATATATAAAATTCCCTAAAATATTTATCTTTAAATTATTTACCGGAACAGAAGAAAACTATTAATATAATTTTTTTTTAAGATTGGCCTGTATACTAATTATACAAACTAAATAAAATTTATTTTTCAATAATGAATGTATTTCTTTTAATACAAATTATTAAATACAAATAGCTCAAGCTAATTTACTACGTTTCAAATATACAGCCGTTCATTTATTAATTTACCTCATACAGGCAGATGAATAAAAATTGTATGCTCTCTAAGCATAGATAGAACTATAAAAAAAAAATCCCTTTTGGCACGCCGGAAGGCGGAGGTAGAATTCACCGGTGCTAAGTAGGGGATATAATAAGATTTCCACCTTTAAGTTAAGAAACACTTAAAATTTACTCAATACGACAATACTTTCATTTGAAATCTTTCATATGTTTAGCATACGACAAGCCCGATTGAAGAAGATTGTAAATCTTCTTACAATTTTTTGGTTATCCCTTGCCTAAGGGTTGGTCATATCGAAAATTGCTTCAAACAAAAGTTTAGATAATGGAATAATGACCAATTTAAACTGATTCGATTCTGTGACTATTAAACGAGGTATGATTTTTTTTTTGTTTGTTTCAAAAACCCACTTTTTCCACCCCCTGGGCCAATATAAAAAAACTTTACTTAGATACGTTTTAGGCTCTTAGTCAAAATAGTAGGAACGTTAAAGTAATTCGAAATTTTACTCGATACGAAAGTTATAGGAATACTTTGGCTATAAAAGATATAATCGGAATATTTTTCCGATTTTGCTCATTAACGAACTGGATTTTGGGTCGTTATTTTTTATGTATCAATTTGAAAGTGATTGACACAAAATTACGGCAGTTATCGTGTCCGCAAGAAAATGAAATTTATATATATATATACATATAAAACTTTTGAACTGACGGTGGTTTTGGGGTCTGAAGGATGTGAAACGCGAAGATATGTGAAATTTTCCGGAAAGTCAAATCATGGTACCCATTACAACAGCTTTCTTATGAAATGTACCTAACTGTCGTGCTGTAAGGTTATTTCTGAAGATGCGATCAGTCTCTCAATTCGTGTAAAAGTTGAATCTTCTACGATAAGTAAACAATTGTTTCCCGTTTTTTAAATGTCTTAAATTACTTTGCATTATTCTTTTAAACTGGGTTTTTATTTTCAATGAACGGTTAGGAAAAAGAAGAAAATGTAACAATTGCCTTCATAGTGATTAAACAATACGTTTTCTTTTTGCTATGATTCCTATAAAAAAAAAATTACATTTAATTCCTTCATATAACACTAATTAAGAGAACTAAGCTGACGAATTAAGATAAACATATTTTTAGCCATTAACAGAAAATGAAATTTTATCAAAAAAAAAATAGTTAATCCTGCAATTAAAATAATCCTATGTAGAAACAGATACATTTTTTAACCCAGCGGAAATAAAATGTTTATAATTATAAATAAATATTATTTTTACATCGTGAAAGAAGATTACAAAATAATCAAATAACATAATTTATACATACACTGACAACTCTTACGTATAATTATATAGTAATAATTAGAATTAAATGTTGTTAGGCAATTACGTTGTTACGTACTGATAAGAACGTAGGGATTTTTATGTTCATAATTATACGGAAAAAATAACAATTTAATAAATTAGTTTACATAAAATTACAAACCGAATTTAATGTAAATTTTAGTTCCCTCGTTTCACCACAGCTAGCTATAAAATATTTTTTTTACATGTATTTAAAAATAAATCTATTACAATATTAATAAATGAAAATATTGCATTAAAAAAATTATTTTTTCAGAACTACCAGTAATAGTAAAAAATGCAGAATAAAAGCATAAAGTAAAACAAAAAAAAAATATTAAAAAATAGAGTAGATAGTTCTTTATTGACTAAATTATGATCTAAATAACTTAATCTAAGCTCCATTTTATATATATATGTAAAATAAAAAAGTAAATATATATATAAAAGAAAAGAGTAAAAGAATAATGAAGCAATTCTTGAAAAGCATTATTACATTTCCGCTTCAAGGAAACTAACAGCTGAAACAAAATATTCCAGATAGAATTACATGCATTTTCTTCCACACAAAAATTAGTATTTCTTTTTTTTTTTAATAAAGTTAACTACATTCATGTCAGTTCTTTCATTTTATGATCTGTCAGGTGATCGACTTCCGGCCTTGTAAAATTTATGCATAAAACGCCGGACACTATTAATAAAACCGGATGTCATCTTGCCGAATGAGTGTCCAGCCAATTAGCTTAACTAAAGTCACTAAAAGAAAAAATATATATACACTAATAAATTACAAAATCAGAAGAAAATCGTTTAAAAAAAAAATTTATAATCTAAGATTTGTCTAATGTATATTTGGAATAAAATAAAAATGTATATTTATGAATATAGCTTAGATAATACCACAAATTGGTTGGGAAAAAAAGATCTAAAAAAATGGAAGCGATTCATTCAGAAATTCAATAAACTGTAATGAATAAAAAACTCCTTATAAATAATTATTAAACGCATATATTATAAATATATTTTTTCTTGTTCAAAAATGAAAAAAAATAGTTTCTGAAGAGGTTAGAGTAAAGCGAAATTTCATTTATAAAATAACTAATTTAAAATGATTTGGTCCATAACGTTCTAAATAAATGTAATGGCTCACTAACAATTAGAAAATTTAAAAATAATGAAAAACAATTAAGTGTATATATACGCTGAGTCATGAAAATAAATTACGGTAGATGATTTCAGTATGACATAATTGGTAAAAACTGTAATACTCTGTTAATATATAATAATGTGTATCACTTTAATAGTACAATGGAAGATTGTTTAATAACCCATATATTATATATAAATGTAGCAAAAACATACACACACATACACGCGCGCGCGCGCGCACACACACACACACACACACACACATACATATATATATATATACATATACGCATACACACAGAATGAGTATAAATTACTGTTGAGGAGCGTAAAAATAAAAATTACAAGATAACGAGATTACAAGATATACACAGACTTACTCAGTAAAAGTGAGAAACCTTAAACTACTGAAAGTAATACGGATAAAACTCACTAACAAATTCAGTGTAACTGAAAATCCTCTTTCGTTAAACAATATATTACATTTATATAACCATTTATAACCCCAGAAAGAAAACAAATTCATAGAATAGGTATTAAGTCTAATACAATTACAATTAGGAATAATTTTTATTTTTATCGTTGTTCGGGGTTCTATTGTCCCGAATTTCTAAAACATTACAATACATTAAAAGAAATCCAAAACTAATTTCAAATAGGTACGAAAAAATGAAGTAGTTAGGATATTTATATATTTTTAATACATAAATGCTAAAGTCAGTGGCGGTTTCTGTTTGTCTGTTCGTAACAGAATCATGCGAGAACCAACCGACCGATTGCTTTCAAATTTATAGGGTACATTTGTGTTATCACAAGAAAGTTTTTAAGTCATAGGAAGAGGGGTCCTAACACCTTTGGGGATAAATTTGTAAACTTTTCCTCTTAAAAAATCTGTACTTTAATTACTGCTGTTCCATTCTTTTGTAATTTAGTTTCTTTTCGGATATTTGTAAAGTATGTATACATTAATTAGTATTATTCTTACAACCTTGATGATCAAGAATAGAGCGGGAGCTCCCTGGCTAAGTTAGCCCGACCAGCTAGTATATATATATATACATACACACACACACACACACAAATGATACGTATATATATTGTAAGAAACATTAGGAAGATATTGATTTTGAAATACCAGAGAGAAAGAAACAATAAACCAAAAAAATGTAACGGTATTTAAAAACAGGTAGACTAATAATTTTTATAGTAATGTCAAAAAAAGTAGAAAATTTACAAGGAACAAATATGTAGACTAATCAAACAACTAGAATAAAAAAGACATTCAATGACCTGACAGATTGCTAATGTGAAACAGATAAACTATAGTTTATAGTGTAACTATAAACTAACTATGTGAGGAAAAATTTGGTTAAAAAAAGCAAAAGACGAAAGATTATAGGGTAATTCACCACTACATAATAAAATCAGAAAAACACTTCTACAGCATTCGAATAAAAATTACATAAGATAATCTTTTCAGTCATATTATATCAATGAAATTTTTTTACCTCTAAGCATAATTAAGGAACTTTCAATACCTTCAATCCAATAAGCCTTAGACTATCAAAACTTCAAAAGACTAAAATATATTTCAAAAGTCATTTACCAGTAATTTAAAAAATATATCAACAAAATATTTACATTGAGGTAAAAGATTTTTCGTTTATTTCGATAATGGTTCCATTGTTTTATTTGAAATTGAAGTTTTTGGCTGACCAAAACAATGTGCAGGATATACTTATAAATTCTAAAGGCGGGAAATAGTACTACGTACAACTAGAAATATATAGACATAAAATGCATAGAAGTGCTCTTAATCAATTACTAATAAAGTAGACTAAATCTGAATGCGAGGTAAGATCTCTTATGAGCTGAAGAAAAAGGGAAGGTAAATTAGGTAAGTGGATCGGGAGGTAAGGTGCTCCTCCATTAGATGTTATCTCTGTAGTATGTGTATGTATGGGCATAAGCAGTCGAGATTGTGGATGGCGGGCATGGTTTGGGCACATCTCAATCCGATGCACAATAGCACGACCGATTATCATCATTTATCACGGCTCTGTACCTCACAATACCTCTCGGGCTCTCTCTGTTTCTCTTTTATACAGAACTCTATCCCGCTCACTCTTTCTCTTTTACCCTTTCTCTTGTCTCTCCTACAAACAATTATTCAACCGTCACAGCTAATCCCCCACCTCCTTATTCATTCCAATAAATGAAGGAACATGGAAAGCCTTCCCTTCGCTTCTCTCCCCTCCACCGACCGATCTAAACAATTCTCCCCTATACTCAAATTTCACAACTCCTATTTCAATTGGAATGAAAAATACATCATCCTTCCTAGTAATCCGGTCTCACTCTATTATTCTGATTGGAAAATTCTAGGCGGATCATCAATCTCAAGTCGTTCGGCGCTTTGCAAATTGTTTCAATTCGCAAAACAAAGTACTGCGGTCTTGTCCTCGTACATACACATCTGTTTCTATAAAATATGGAACGGTGCATTCGCATTCGCTTTCGTTTACGAACGCAAAGTTTCAGTTAACCGTAACTTATCTCGTTTACGGTGACTTCCTTCAATCGAATTTCAATTAGCGTATAATTTCTACTAATAACCTCCATTCATCCAAATCCAACAAAATTATATCATTTAATCAAGAGTTAAACAAACATTAAATATTTAGAAAATCGATACCGGTGTACGAGCAACTTATGAAGAATTACATAGATACTGAATTAGCCTAAGTTAAATTGTAATTCATAAGTATCTATATTTTTCTAGTTAGAAATATTAAAATACATTGTTACAAATTTAATTAAATTTAAGTATAAAAATAAACGTGAATATATTATAAAAATTCCAATAAAATGCATATATTTTTAACGCTTCTATATTATTCTTAACAAGCAAAATTAAATATTACGTTAAGAATAACGTGAAAATTATAATTAAAAGAATTTTTCACACTTACAAAATAAAAATTCAAGGATCGAAGATTAAAGATTATATCAATTACAAATTAACAAAAACAAAAAAGATTTTTGTATAATGAAGAAAAAATCATATCAAGTAAAATATAAAGTCGTAACATAATACACAACTATTTATTCATTAAAATATTTGTATCGGCTACATCACTTTACGTTAGCAAACTACAAAAAAAAAAACTTGCAACTGAAATAACAAACCCATTTGTAATTTAGGGTTAGATTATTATTTTCTTTTATGACTGCATAGGATCACTTTAGTCAGTCAATTATCCAAGTCTCTTCGATGGGACTGTTTGGGCCTTGCGGTCTTCCCAGTAGTACTTTCTCATACGTTTCAATATTTGTGTTTTTCTAGTGTTGAAAAACTTCATGTTGTGATTTTTTTCTCGATAATGTGAAGCGAATGTTTTTATGTCTTGATTTTCGTGTTTAATTTTATCTTATCTGTAGCGTCTACTGGTGTAAGTTCAGTTTCTTTCAGATCCTCACTTACTTCTATGATATATCTGCATCCTCTTTTGGATGTTTTTTTGAGTAGAGATTGTCCTGTATTAGTTTTTTCGGAAGACTTGAATCTTGGATTCAAAAGAATCCTAGTCCCCTCTTAAGCACGGTATCACTAACGGTTTTTAACTCTTTATACACGACTTTGTTGGACACAATCTACAAAAAAGAAAGACGGGCAGTCTTTCTTTTACTGCCCGTCTTTCTGGTAAATTTTATTGATGCAGGTTCTTCGAATTCTTCCGATTTTCTGGATTATGTCTGTCATTGACAGTTAGATCAGGTAGAAAAGTGTTTCTGCTGCATAAGTAGCTTCTGGTTTTATAACTGTGTTGTACTGTTATATTTTTGCGATTATTGATAGGCATTTTTTATTGTAAGTGTACCAGGCAAATTTTTGAGCTTTAACTAGTTTGTTTTCTCTTAATTCTGAATCGAGATTTTTCGTTTAGGTTGTTTGTTACTATTTCTCCGAGGTATTTAAATTGGGTTACTATTTTGATTTTACTACTGTTTATGTTTACTTCTTTTAATCGTGTTGGTTTTGTGGGCATAATTTCTGTCTTTTCGATTGATACTATTATATTTTATTTCTTACGTTATTTTTAAATCTCTTTTTTCATGAACTATAAACATTTTTTTTCTTTTTACTATCATCGTACTGATTCTCGTTTATTGCCTTGATGTGATATACACGTGTAAATGATATTTATCTACGATCATGATCATAAAATATGATCTATTTCAATTAAGAGTATATAACTGCCTTAAATAACCACTATTATTTTTTGACTAAATTCAATTTAGCTACCTAAATTTTCATTAATATTTGTAGTTGACCTTTGTTTTATATTTAGTTAGTTTAATAATCAATTTATTCTTTTAAGTCCATTTCACACATTACAAAGTCTAGTTTAATATAAGCGTAACTTGAAAAAAAAATCCTCATAAATATCCTATAAAACTTCTGCATTATTTATGTGTAGTAAAATACCTATAAATCTAATAAATTCCTATTATTTTTTATTTTAATTGTTACTAAATATTAATCTTCTTAATGGCATTTTTCCTTTTTTTTTTGTGGGGAATATTTTCTTTTTCTTTTTTTGTTTGAATAACTTAGAAAAACTTGAAGTTTATAATCCAAAATATTTTATTCTATTTTTACAGTCCAATTTTTTTTAAATGTAACGTAGGATAAATACGTATGAATTAGACTATCATTGAGAAAAACAATGAATGAGTAAATTTCTGTAGAAATATGTAAAAATTGTATGCCAAACAATACGGCATAAAAGTTTTTATACATAGCCATCAAAAAATGATATATAAATGATATTAATACAAAATCGAGTTATTTATTTTTTATCATAAAAATTTACTTTGAAGCTCTGTTTTTTTATAGATTTAATAATCTCCAAAAGACGCAGTTAGAATCCATATTTGAATACAATATCATAGTCGAATGAGTTTGAGATCACCTGAGTGTTATTGTAAAAATATTTATGGAAAAATTAACCCCTAATACAGTGGGGGCCTCAAAAACCATACAACTTGAGTAATTCAGAATTGTAGGGAATGAATAAACTAGAAAGAGACAGAAACAGTAAAAAGATGACAATTCTGAAAAAAAAAATCTATTTTCATAGTAATAACCCCTACCCTGCAATTCTTGGAAAGTAGTGTTTCTTACAAAAAAACGTTCATGGAAATGCATAGCTTTGCTTCCTTTTTGGAAGACTAAATAGCAGTAAGCAAAATAAGATTTTAAAATAAATTTTTAGGAACAACTTGAATTTTCAACAATATAGATTTATAAAGCAACTGTAACAATCTGAACTTCTGGTGAGAGTGGAAGTAACCTAAAATAAGTTAACTTATAGGCTCGAAGGAAAACCAACAAGGATCTGAAAAAAGAATGTCAAAACTATGAAAAAACTGGGAGAATATAATTGGTGAAATTTCTGTGAATCGGTGGAATTACATTAAATATTTAGTTATTTAAAAAAGTTGTGTGCATTTAAAAATTAGTAAATAGTATCAGTCATGTTAAATTACTGGATAGAATTATAGAACAAAGATTATTTGAAATATAAAACTTTACAAACGAGTGTGTAAGAATACCTGAAACGTAATACCAAAAATAAAATTATTTCATACCAAAAAGAATTTAGAATTTCAAAATGCTCTTTTAAATCGTGAAAAATTTAATGGAATTATGAAAGAAAATTAATTGCGGGTTACGTTAATTAACTCCGCAAGAAATGGAGAGTTGGTACGTAAAAACCGATACAATTTTGTCCTCTAAGAGAGAACTTTACGGTCTGGTATGATGATATAAATAATCATCTGCCAGCCGCTACTACGAGGCTAATTCTCTTCTAGAAAATAACAATAAATTTTTGTCTAAACGAGTCTTCTGTAACGTAGAGATGCTTTATCTGGTTAATGATCATCAACATTTGATATATACTCATACAAGCAGTTACTTCTGTGACTGCACATCATTTTTTACACTGCGATATATATTATATATTCGCAAAACTTATATAAATATATATATATATACATATAAAAGTTAAATGTTTAACTTATATATGAATAAATATATAAAACTTGTTATAAAGAAATTTGTATTCTACTGTTAACACCTGTTTTGTCGCTGTATTTTTATTTTATTTTTGCGTTAACATTATTTTATAATTTACATACAGCCAACTTTGATAGTTGTCGACCTACAGCTCAATAGGCCTATAAAGACTGAATAAAAATATAAATTTTACAGATCAACTTAAAAAAAGAATAAAAATATATCAGAACTATAACTAGTTTTAAAATTGTCTTAGTCAAGACAGAATAAAAATATAGAAAAAAAATTAAGCTACGTGTACAGAGCGCGACTGCTCTTTCAGATGTACGCGTGAATATTTACTTGCACACTAAAACACATTTACATGTGGAGGGCCGGCTCTTTTACCCGTATAATTAAGGAAACAAACAGAATACCAGTATCCAAACTATAAAAAATAAATACAAAAATTACGAAACGAAATAAAAGTAAACATTAAACGGAGACTATGTAACAATCCTTTAAAGGAAAACATGGTACAGAATTAATTACTGGTAATGTTAACTAAAAAGAGGAAAAAGTTGAGTGACGAAGGGAAAAGACGTGCTGTTAGGGAGGGTACTCGACCGATGCGGTACTCCGGGCCGTTCCATTAGAGTTCCGATTTGCATTGATTGGACGGGTTCCAGTACTTGCCGTCCACCCGAATGTGGTCACAACACTTCCAAAATATTCTGTCGTGAATATGCGGCAATAGCACCACGACATCCCCCAACGCAACCGACCCTCCGCATCTACTACCCTCTACTAACTAAATTTACCTGCAAGCACGAACACTTTCCACTCTCATCCTAAAAAAAAAACTCTACTCGGCTAGCCCGACTAAATGAAATACTGTACGGAAAAAAAACGATAAAACTGCTCCCGACCACTAGGGACATTCTCCGCTATTCCCTCTGCAAATTACGAAGTTCTGTTCTCCTAGCATTGTGCTTAATTTTAAATAATTTCCGTTTTCCCCTTTTTTTTTTGGAAACTGTTTCAACGATTGAACACTGTCATCAACTGAATAATAATATAATTCTATCTTAAAAATAATACAACTTTAATTTCTACAGAAGAGAAATGTACAAAAAAGATTAAATTTTTGAAAATTAATGCATTTTTATCTAATTACAGTAAATAATTATAATACCTTGTTCCGAGTAGTTTAAAGAATATTAAAATATTTTATTTTTAACCTTCGGGTTATTCAGTTTTCATTGCTTTTGGGGTGATCATCATTCTCTTCTTCATGTATCCTGGGAGCAGTAAAGAAAAACTAAATCTCTATTTTATTCCACAAATTCTATTAAATATAATACTGCTGTAACTGTCACTCAGTCTTGATGTTAGTACCGGAAATGTTTAGGTGGCATTAAACTTCATGATGTACTGTAACTGAATTTACTGTTACCATTCCTTTAAAATCAAAATTCAGAGAGACTGCAAGGTTTAAAGGTTAATTTAACGGAAAAAAGCGAACTGCACATCTTTCAAAAATAAAAATAGATAAATTCATAATGAAATTAAAATAATTTTTATAACACTCAAAAATATCATTACACAACGGATACATCACATTGTGAACGAAAATAAATAAAATGTTTAAGTCTAGCCTATCTAATACAAAGTATTGGTTTATAACAATAATTAGTAAATTTAACTACATTTGTCGACGTATTTTACATTAAATCATGACTAAGACACACACACACACAAAAGCTTTTTAATGTTAATTTTAACAAATTGCAAATCATGACCATTAATTTATTATGCGCATGCGCACGGCGCGCATAAAAATTAATTAATTTTGTCATACGAAGTAGGCTACTAATTAATGTTGATGAAATAAATGAAACAAAGAAGATTATATACAGATTATACAACAAAGAGAATTACTATAGCCTACGTGTTAATTAATGTTTTACAGCATTTTTATAAAATGACTATCTACAGAAAAACCATAAACTAACTAACTTGTATCTGCTAATATGAAAAGGATGAAATTTGTAAAAACTGATATTAAAATATGAGTGGAATACAATAGATTTTATTTAACGACTTACTAAAAATTTAATATAATTGATACCTAAAAGAAATCTTGGCCGGCTGTATTTTTCACTGTTTTCTATGCTTAAAATCCCTGATATTTCTTCAGCCTACAGTGAGAATAATGAAAACTGAATGGTTAGGTTTATGTAATACGTATACCGCACATATAAATATATACATAAAATGTATGTATGTATATCAACGATCCCGGTATTCTAATCGGTTGTTAATCATCATTTACAATTTAATGTATATTATTAGAAAAGCTATTAACATTGTTCTGGTTCTGCTAATATTATTTGATGGCGAAAATAACATAAAATAATATTTTAAAACAACCGTAGTTATGTTCCGGAATAGTTTATATATTTTTTATAATGTATCTAAAAATAAACTTCATCCACAGAAATTATACATGAAAATAATCTATTTTAGATTTCACAAAGAAGGCAGAATCTCGATACATGTAAGAACATATCTCGATACATATCAAGAACTTACAGGACTAGCAATTTCCATCTCTATTGGAATCGACTACACCGAGTTGTTAAAGTTTAAAGCCAATTTCTGAAATGAGGGCAGTTTAGCTGTAGTAATTGCTGCAGGATGTATATATTGGTATCGTGACCGATACCCGAAGCCCCGTGGAACAGTTAATCTATCCTGACTGGATCCTGCCATCCTGCTTCCCCAACCGCCGTTAATACATCGTAAACAATATGGCCGTCGCTTCAACGCCTCTCGTTCTACAGCCGTTATCTTCGTTCCATTCAGGAGAGCATAATTGCCCAATATATTGATTCTTCTCTTATAACACTCACCCTTCAATTCACTCACACACACACACACACACACACACACGCTTTAAGAACAGCGTGCAGACTCATATACATCAAACATGAAAACTGCTCATAATAATCCAACACAAACCAGTTTAAAAAAAAAGAAGAAGAAATAAATAACCTAATACTATCTTAGAGAATAATTTAATTTTAAAAATGAAACGAGTAGCAGTATCTACATAATTTAAAAAATATAAATTTAAAGAAAATTATTTAATAGCAGCAACCGATACCCATAAAACATAATTTATACATTAAAAAAATAATTATAATAATCACATTTTTATTAATGAATTTAAATTTTCAGTTCTAAATTCGGTTTTAAATTTATACTATGAAATGTATCCGGTAGATTATATAATTTCTTTTAAAAAAATATATATAATAATAAATCTACGGAGTAGTTATGATTTATAACATCATATTAATAACTATGTCACGTAGAAAAATATTACAAGCAACACATAATCAGGCTAGTCTACATTTTTTGAACAGATGTTTTTTATGCGTATTACATTGATAGACATAATGATTAAAAATACATATTAAAACAACTACGAATGCAACAATAATAATAAAATTAAACATGTCAATAATAAGATTTTGACTGATCAGTTTGTAATAGTTTTTTATACATCCTACGATGTTTATTCAAAAATTGATACAAGAACATTTCAAATTATCTGTCTAATAAAGAAATTATTCAAAAAGATAAAGAGTAAACCACACGTATGAAATTGTTACCAGAGAATACCACATAATACTATTTTTTCCTTTTTTAATTACAAAGATAAAAGTAGCACACTGATGGATCGAATGAAAAGCTCTATAAATAAATGAGGTAATCCTATAAATAAATAATTAATACTATTTTTCAATACACACAGCGACTGACCACTTGTTTAGTCGAGTAAAATCTATTCTATACAAGCTGCTATAGCCGTCGTACAGGAAATTAATAACCAAACGTTGAGAAGTTTAGAAAACAACAACGTCCTCAGTATTCTAAGTGTCTTTGTAGGGATTATTCATGCTGTTTTATCGTACAACAGAACAGAGTTAGATATAAAAACGATCGAACTTTTTTTAACAAACAGAAGGATTTGTGTTAAAATTATCCCCCTGGAAAAAGATTATGCCTTTAATTTAAATAAATCAATGGACAATCGCATGTTTAGGGAATTAGTTTACTATATTGGAAAAAAAACACTTGACAACAATCATTAACAAAATAACTTTAAATAATGTAACCTTTGTAGTTTTTGCAGTTTAATAGAGTTACCGGGTGACAATTAGTTTCAATGTTCAATTATCAGTTTGGTATTCGTTTGAAAATTACAAAAATTATTTCATTCCATTCATTTCTGTCTCAATCCTTCTCTGGCTTTCGTTAGTATAGAGCTATGTCCTCACACTACCCCTTTGAAACGTCTAGTGATTTCTCGTCTTGAAATTAAGGAAACAAAAACAAATATTACGGTTTATTGTTTAAATTTACTAAAATTCTACACTTAAAACTGAAAATAGTTTTTCTATTCAAAATATCTGTATAATTTTTCGCAGGAGTCCGGAATAAAGCCGATATCTACTTATCTAAAAGTTATTTATTTTTACGTATGTTCATTGTAAAAACAAAGTAGACAACTATTCATGTTTTGATATGTAAAACAGGATAATATCCTCAGCTACTAATTAAATTCAAAAAAATTTAATTAATGTACCTTTTCATGAAATTAAAACGGGCATCCGCCTACCAAGCACTCTTAACTTTTCGTACCTTAGTTAATCGAATTTTAAAGCGTACCATTGTAGTAAGTAAAAATAATTAAAAATTCAATCGATACTTCGAGCGAACCATACGTGGAAATAACCACTTAAAACCCGATTAAATGAGGATTTTAAAGTGGGATGAGGTATGGATAAATTGATGGTTTCGTATTGTGGTTGCAGACGGAGGGTTGCAATATATAATATAAGATTTGTAAACGTCTCAAACAATCGATATCCTCAGAATATTCCAGGTATATTACATTAGTTTTTCGGTAATTTTTTCGGCTTTTCTTAATAAAAGCTAAAAATTTTGTTCATAAAATTTTTTTTTTTAATGGCTTACTTGTTTTTATACACTAACATTAGTGTAGATGCACGGAATAATCCGTGCTATCATACGGATCGATACTTCAGATTACACGTTTAATTTTAAAAAATAAAAAATAATTACTAATTTTTTTAACATTAAAAACAAGAGTAAAGTAAAAAAATTGAAACTTACATTATTACGTAAGAATACTATAATAGAAAAAACTTTATTTAAATCTAGTTTACAACAACGAAAAATCGTTAAGGTGAGATATTTGCGGTAAAGTGATAATAGTTATATTATATATAATATTTATGAAAAAGGGGAAGTTCTGTCAGACTTCAAAAAAAGTGTTATTAACATGATTCCAAAGAAAGCAGGAGCATATAAATGTGAAGGATACAGAAAAATTAGCTTCACTAGTGATGCGTCAAAAATCTTAACTAGAATTCGTAAAGAAGAATTCAGAGGAGAGTGGAAGAAGTGCTAGGAGAAGACCAATTTGGTTTCAGGAAAAGTATAGGAACAAGAGAAGCAATTTTA